>JANHGB010053541.1:0-74659 GCA_026283785.1 Coracopsis vasa
CTTCGACCTGCTGGTCACACTCCTTTTGATGCAGCCCAGGATACAGTTGGCTTTCTGGGCTGCGAGCGCACACTGCCCACTCATGCTCAGTTTCTCATTGACCAACACCCCCACGTCCTTTTCCACAGGGCTGCTCTGAATAATCAGTCTGCATTTCATCCCACTGTCAAAAGGGATGGGCAAAATATGGTTTATTTACTGTTGAGATGTTCACTCACTTTCACATGTTACTAAAAGAAATAGTATATCTCTACTTCTTAACATTAAAAATTTGGACTTTACTAGTTCCTTTCATTTCACTTGAATTTCCATTCAGGCGTGGAAATGACAAACCCCAGCTTGGTCTCTTGGACAGCTGTGAGTAACACTGCTTGCAATCTCACAAAGGCAAAAAAAAAAAAAGCGGGAAAAATTCTGGGATTCACAGATCAATAAATTCATACTAAAGAAACTTGGAAAAGCTCCAAATCAACTGAGAAAAATACCACAACTCCCCATCAAAACCTAATGACACATCCCTCTTACTAAAAGTCCTGCTTGTAGAGCTGAAAAGAAGCCTTGAGCTGGTTGTGGACATTTCCTTGCACTATCTTTCCTCTGCAAAAACCTTAAGCTTTCTTATTAGCTTTTGAACACTGACAAGAACATTATGAAAAACAAAGATGGAGAAGAACTGTTGTCCTTGGATATATAAATATACTAGTCATTCTGGGACTGTTCCCTACACCATGCTATATATAGTCAAGATTATGTTGATTTGTCCAGACTATTTTTATAGATCCCTGCTAATGCAATATCCCTCATTATATTTATCCTAAAACATCCAGAAGTCCCTAACCTTTTTTAACCCATCATCTTCGTTCTACTGGAAGATGAGGTCTAAAAGGCATATAATACTCTTCTTCAGCCACAGATTATATAAACTGCAAAAGTACTTGAAAGCTGTTTCCAAGACTCTTGTGGGGTCTTCATCACACCTGTATTGCCTTCACCATTGCAAAGCATTATAGGTCTCCTGTAACATGGCAAGTGGGAATATCAGGGCCTAGGCAGAGGCATTTATCTGCCTTTGGCCATATCACAACTTTCCTTTATATTTAAAGAAAAAGTCTCTGTCTAATCTGTGTGTTCTAGATCTAACTGCGTATGGTTGTTTGCCTACTGGATTGACTTTGTGGCAATACATTTTATGTGTTATGCCTCCTGTGTAAAGATAAAGTCAAAATCAAAATGTAGAACACTCCTAATCTGAAGCGACAGTACAGAAATCAGACAAATACACCTCGAGCTGCAGAACACACAGCACCAATATATGTAATAGAAAAATGAACTCCAGTTCACTTGCAGACAAATCCTACTGCCTTGGCACAGTTAGTCTGACAGTTAGAGCAGTACTGTGACAGAGCATAAATCAGATCTTAATCATTTCATCCCCTTTTTTTGGAGGAGCATGGCTGGTAGGATCAGAGCACACCAACTGGGACACACCATTTGATCACTTGTATTTCCTAAAGCTTGAGGTTTAAAGGGAACCTTAGACCATTGGCTATGTCTGAGTTAGTAAATTCTTTGACACTGAGGCCAACTGAGAAAGAGCAGCCCACATCTTACCCTCTGAAACAGGAGGGCCATGTCCAAACTGGTTAATCAAAAGTTTGCAAGCCCGGGCCACCTCCAGACCTGCTGGATGAGCACTATTTGGCATGAGCCAGAGGTACTTTATTTTAACACAATATAGAAGATCACATACCAGTACTCAAATAATAACATGGGAATAGCCACTAAGAATAGCTTCCCAATTACCACATGCTGTTACATTTCATACAGTTACCACAGAACTGGACATGTCAACCAGAAATAAAAGAGAATTATTTTTTTAAATCTAATTGGTTTTCCTTTTACTTTATTGATTGAGGTCTTTAAGGTAGTCACAGAACAGCATTTTATTTAACCCTAAATACCATGGATTCTTTATTCAATTTTCAATATCTCTTGGGGATGCAGAATCCTGAACTATAAGTACCAGTCTATCATTAACCCAACCAATATTCAATACCTAGAGCAAAAATCGACTTCTATTCATTACATGCTTTTTTACAAATTATACATTCCCCTTTCTACCACACTGCACTGGAACATATATTTAATTGCTCTTGCTCTCTGATAGCAGTGTAGGATTCACAGCTAGAAGGGAATAGAACTGTTTTAATGATGAAGAAATGTCAGAATTGATACCTAATTCTTTTTGGTCTGTTTTCAGAAAGAAATAGACCTATACAACCTATAGATTGTACCACCTATCTTCCATTATTTTGCCTGGGATAGATAACAGACATATTAGTTTGGGTTTACTACTCTATTCCTGAGCACTGGCAAAACATTAACACTCTTCCTGACTTCTAGAACTCCATCAGTATTCCAGTATATAAGCACATCCCGTTTTGGCTGGGGCTGTTTTCTGCTGAACAAAGAACACAAATTCATTGCTTTTATGTGTACCAAACGAGATGTTTTTCTCATCTCTGTCCAGTAACAGAAATACGTTACTGTATTTTTAGTTTGAAGAGCAACACATTTTAAACTTTCTTATTGTCCTTTCACATGGCTTTATCCTGGCTGCTTTAGTGGCTGTTATCAACATTCTACACTTCATAACTCCTGAACTGTATCAATTGCTGTTAGTGTTCTTTTTCTAATTCATTATAAATTGCTTTTTTATTTCTAATCTCTGTTTCCACTTCCACGCTGAGCCAGAAAAGGCTTTTAGGCTTTTTCTTGGCTGTAGAGTCCTGGATTTTGGACTATCTCATGTACCTTTATTTTATAAGAACTCTCAATTTTCAGCCACACTTCTCATGCTCTTATGTCTTTGTGGAAATATCACATTCTTCCACTTTTTGCTCTATATAAATTTTGCTCCAGGTTTTAGTGGTTTTACTTACAGAATCCTTTCTTTTGGATAAATAGTTTCAGGCTTGGAGTTATTGCTCTGGAGACACTTTTTTATATCCTCAGAATAACCCAATGAGTAACATTAGTTTTTGTTACCTATCCCCAGTGCTAGCATTGTAACCAGCTGAGTGTCTGCATCACCCCTCCACCATCTGATCTACTATCTGATTTACTGCCAAGCTGTCACAAAATCCTTTTGATTACTGAAGATCAGACTCATGTAGAACTGTTTGTAAGCATGCTTGTATGTGGCAGCATCCTGGCAATGTCCCAGCAATGTCTCATGTTTAAAATAAAACTAAGTCATGTTAATGCCAAGCCGGAATCACTGGTAAAGAGTAGACTCTTTCTGCACCTTTAGTATTTATGAGATATCCAGCAACAGTATGTCTAAATTCAAGCTAGAGAAAAGTCCAAAGGAAGACTGGGTTCTCTGGAACTCAGGATGGGTTATGTTTTCAAACACCACCTTTCCCTGTGAGAAGACAGACTCTGGTTTTGAGCACTTCCGAGCAGCAGTGTTGATGGGGAGCACACTGAAATCCAGATCTTAATTTTGAATCCTAAGACCTTCAATTTTTCAAGTCACTTAGAGGAAAATGGACAATTATTGTTTTTATGAGGCCCTTGGGAAAAGTTCAGAAAGTGTGAGGTTATATTTGAAAATTGTTTGCAAACAGAAAAGGTGCCTTAAATTGCCTCTTCAGTTCACAGAAATAATAGGTTTCAGCAGAGTTAAGATGCTAGGAGTTTTCGAAGTGTCACTGGAAAAAAAAATAATGGGAAGTGCTCAAAATGTTGGTACATCCTTGTAGCTCAGAGTGCAGTATATGCCTATTGTCACTTCTATGCACTAATTACAGTGAATGGAAAAGGGCAACAATAAATAAAAAACAGATGGGGAAATGTCATCCAGTTAATCCAACTCTGTATCCTTCTAATTCACAGGAAACATTTTATTTCTGGGTCACAATAGCTAGTGCTACAGCACATTTTATATGCTGGGAGTTTTTACAGTAGAGGGAGTTCTTACATTACATCTTTTCCTGACATTTTCTGACACCAATTTTTTTCCCCTACAGAAGAGTATGTGTAGCATACACACACGCACAAGCCTAGAAAAGCACGCTAACATTATTGACTTTTAAACTTAGAAAGCACCAAGTTTACAGGTGCCAGTTCATGACTCACATTGCTCTTACCACATCCATCATGAGCACCCAATAAGGAAGAGGAATGACAAATTTAGTACAGAATCAAATCACTGAAGCCTGCTCAAAATTCACAAGGGGACCAATTTAAAAAGTACTTAGCAGCCAAGTATCCTGCACCTCACCTTCTGACTATTTGACTTAACAACCTAAATAAATTCATCTTCTTATCTTGTTTTGGATGACCTCAGCTCACAGCTTTGTAAATTAAAGACATTTAAAGATACCAAGCATCCTGTACTTTGTGTATAACACACCCAGACACATCACCTTTGCTCAAACTCCAAGTCTCACAGCTGGTCACCAGAACTAAAAGCTGTTGTGGCACTGGGTGGGACGATAATGCAGCAGCACAACTACCTCTTCACCATGTAACAGAGAATATCAATCTCCTCAGGTTCCTTCCACCTTCTCTTCCACCAATAAATCTGCCTTGGTTTACCCCTATTTCAACAAGGCTATCCACCAAAAAGGCACAGGAAAGGTGAAGAGCCCAACCAAGGTTTTATCCCACACAGTGCTACTACTGGTCTCTCTGACGGGGGCCAGCAGACCACTGCAACAATGTGCGAAGTGTCAGATATGATGGGAAAGGGGAATCAAGTTCCAGCCTTTCCCCCGCAGCTCTCACAGACCACTGTAGACCTTGCACTGCTCTAGGACTAATGATAATGACCATTGACATTAATTTATGCATTGCCCTGGCAGGCTGCTAGGAGCTTCCAGAAAGAACAAGCCAGAAAAGGTAAGCAGAGATTTTCAGAATTCAGGAACTCAGCCTGAACTCAGCATTTCACAGATCAAGTAAAAGGCTCTAGTTTAGCTTAACAACTTTATCCCTGATGAATCTCAAACATCTGTTGCAAAAAATGGACACACTTAAGTTGGGGATTTTTTTTTATCCCAAGTTGCCCATATCACACATGCATAAACATTTTAACACAGTAAAAGGTATGTTGAAATGTAGACATTGAGTTCCATGCAGTTCAGAAGATGCATCTGGTTGCCAATAGACAGTTTACTAAATATTAGAATTTCAATTTAGTAATAGTAGTAGGAGTGATAAGTATCTTTTGGGTGTCAGAAACTTTGGTTTACATGTATACACAAGGAAAACTGTACAAAAAAGCACATAAATCAACATCATTCTTATCATAATATTGACAAGTAATTTTAAGAACTATTCCAGAATTTGAGAACTCACAGTCTGTTTACAAACATTAAGGAGTGGAGGGGAATAAGGCACCTGCTAAATTTAAGAGAGAGGATATGCACCTTGACCAGGACAAGGAGAAAATAGCTCTGTGGAAGCAGCAGAAGCACATCACTTTTCAATCAAAATCTTATACTCTAAACATACAACCCACCTTGTTTTGAAAACTGCCCTAATGGGAGGTTCTCGGAGATTCTGCTAGACTACATGTGCCTAATACTACTTTTTTTTTTTTTTTTTCCCTACCTTTTGAAAAATAGAGAACAAAACATATTTTGGAAGTTTTGTAGGGTGTTTTTAATTTCATACCTTCCTTAGAAATAATTAAGATTTATGTGATAAGAATTAAGGTGCCGAGTTTAACATACTCCAGGCCAGAACTCCTGTTAAAAAAAATATCAACAATAGAAACATATTTGAAATTATTTTGACCATGGTAGCTTCCCTATTTAATTTCTCCAAAGCACCTTAATTCTTCTGTCCTCAAGCCTCAAATTCTGACCTTGGATCAAGCACAGCAGAACTGAGATCTACTAGCTTATGATTCAATAAAAGAATCAACCCCCAAGATCCCTCCAAAATTACTTGCTCACTCTCCAGATTCCGTTTTCAATGGCACTAGTAGGTTATATTTGCTCATGTTCCATTAAAAATTGCCTGTCTTTAAACAAGGTGCTGATTTTTATTCTGTCTTCAGTTATATAAGACTTCACTGCTGTCTTCACTATGATAACACTCCAACAGTCTAAAAAAATACATTTCAGGTGTTCAACATGAAGGAGGTTGTGTGAGTTTAACCTTCCTTGGGATCCTTGTGAGCTTTTTGTATTTAATACTTGTTTTATCTGAAGCCTGTGGAGGTTCTAAAATATTAGAAGACACACTTTCTGAGAACTACCTTTCTAGTAGCCTGAAGATACAGCCTTGATGTTGGGCAACAAAGTTATTCTCTGTAATCCCCTTGATGTTGTAAATGAAAAAGAGGATGGAGCTAACATCATCTGAACTTTGGCAAACCATTTGCTCAAAAGCACCATCAAAGAACCAAGACCTTCCAAAAAAGAAAAAAAAAATAAAAGAAAAAAACCACCGCACTAAAAACAATAACTCCCAAAGCACAGACAAAATTAAATTGGTGCAAATTAACTTCATTGTATTTGGAGACCCATACAAAACAAAACCCACCACAGTCTATAAAGGAAAGTCAGAAAAGACAAGGATTGAAGTTGTAGCTTCACAGTAGCCATCTTTTAACAGCTTTCCTTTTTCCACACTTTAAAAAAAAAAAAAAATTACTTCCCATTGTTATGCCCCTATTCAACCTCTATTCGAAGTCATTCACTATGCATTAATTACCACTTTCTTCAATGCACGGGGAAGCTCCCAAACATGCTCCTGTTTTCAAAGAGGCACACTTCCATGTCTCAGCTTTTTATATGCAGAGCCTGCTGAATTTTTTTTCCTCTGAATACTTTGAGATTCCCCTAAATTTTGCATATTGTAGCTGTTCAGAAAGGGAGTGGTGAAAAGACAAAAGTCTGATTTCATGCTTCCAGACCAGTTGTTTGCATCTCTTTCATTTTTCTTTCCAGCTGTGCAAGGCAGCAGAAGGTTCTTTAGCAGGTGTCCTGCCTGCCTTATGGTAATTTTTAACTTTCCTTCACTTTCTTTTATGTCTGTTGCATTTGTAGAGACATTTTCTCTCTGAGCACTTTATTGCTGTTTTTCCTTTAGATTTTTTTTTAAATTTTAAACAAAATATCTGTGTTTCCCCTATTATGTCATTCTGTTCAGCCATGAACTCAGATTATAAAAGTGAGCAAGGGAGAAATGTTCAGAAGTCCCAAAATATAAATTAAATCTCAGCTGTTTCCTATTCATTCCACAGATTTTCACCACTGCTAAACTGCACAAGTGCCACACAGACACAACTGACAACATGACAAAGCCTTCCCTGATATCTAAACACATCATCTGTACCTTAACCTTAAATCATATAACCTCTCTCCTGTTAATCATCATCCCAGTCTCTACAAGAGTAGTTGTAAGGACTTCCATGGGCTGAATGTGTGAATGAAATTAAGCACTCATGTAAGTCTTTGCAAGATTACACAAAAAGAAGTAGTTATGATTTAAATGACCAAAAGTACACTTTTCTTCAAAGAAAAAGAAATATTTTCAAAAGTAAAACTCATTTTGATTCCATGTACCAATTTTAGTTTCATTTGCAAAGCCTCCATACATAAGAAAAATTGTGAAAACAAAAGTAAGATAAAGGAAATGGGAGAAAATGAAGTGAAACACAGAGAATGATGAACCTTTTCAAGAAACTCGCCTCCGTTAGAGGGAGTTGGTTTTAGATTTTAAAGAAGACACTTACTGCAAAGCACAAACCTATATCTTTTCAGTTTAATATGCTCCATTCTTAGATTGCAGACATAGATAATGTTAAATCAACACTCAAAATGCATTTTGATAAAACTACAGAATTTTTGTAGACTTATTCTCCACATTTCATTCTAGCACACATAAACCAAACAACAGATGATTTGAAGCTGAGAAGGACTGTTATTGATTTTATCAAGGTTAGATGGTCACTGCTATCTCCATAGAGTTATGGTCATGGTAGCTCGAGTCACCACATCACAGTGTAAATGCTCCTGTCTTCATCCCTTAAAAAGGCCTCATTCAATGAAAATCATGCAGGTGATTTTAAATAAATACTGATGCACTTTAATAATTTTCAGCATTGCTGCTACAGCCAGTAAGCACTGTAAGAATGCTTTAACTTCTATTTAAATGGTTTCAAGGTGAGCAATACCAAATATTTTCTTACTTTTCTTACTTTTCCCTTACTCAATATACTCAATAAACATCTAATATAGTATAGTTTCTCCACAGCAGAAACTGTTTATTTTAAGGAGTAACATTCATGATAACTGCCCCGCATTTAAAGGCTAAAATTAAAAAAATAATAATTAATTTTATTTTTTTTAAGAAGGAGAAAGTAAAGTGGTCAACCTTTCTAATAGCATAACTTCAGGATTATTAATTCAAAAATCACATAAAGTTCCTGATTTATTTTTGTTACATTTTACGATGGTGACCTGCTGCTTAAAAAAATACCTTTTTCCTGCAGTGAAAGTTGCATCCAGCAAAGAGTAAATCAAGAAGCAGGTGGCAAGAGAAGTATTTTAAGAGAAAAGTACGAAAAAAACAAACAAAAAAAATTCTAGTTCAATCAACACAGTTCAAGTGCAAGGAAGCATCCATATCTTCCATTTATTACAGGAATATTTACAACTATTTCTAATTATTGCTGTTTAATGGTATCCTGACAGAAATATGGGAGAAACAAAATTATTAATGGTTTCACAGATTATTTTTATAGTAGTTCAATGGATGCATTCCTAAAATTTTTTTTTTAATTTTCATAAATAATTTAAGTGTATTTTGAAATATAAACTCTAGTCCTTCTACAGAAAAATGCTGGAGAATGCCTTCTCCGTATTTGCATTTTCAAGTATGCCCAAAAGTTTTCATGTGAATTTGCTTCCTCTGCTACAAACATGTACCCACATCAAGCTAGTGGGTTTAGATTTAGAATTAGCGAAGCCAAGAGGAGATATTGCCAGTGGTCCTCATGCCCTTCCCTGCAGGATCAGACCACTGGATGAACCCACATCCCTTCTGCACATGAATCCAGGGACATCATTTCTCCTGAGTACAACCATCTGCAAGTAACTGTGAAAACTGCAGGGCTAATCCCTTGAAGACAGCTAAACATATAGGTCATGGCTTGCCGAATCACGATCTAGTTCTATATCTGCTTCTATCAGACTATGCAAATTATATTTCATGGTTCTGCTCAACAGATTTAAAATAACAATGAGGCAGCCTCTTTGTTTCGCGATTACACAGCACTCAGCACAATAGCATTCTGGCTCACAACTAGGATTTCTAGGTGCTACAGTAAGAAACCATTTGTATTATTTCCTGATTCTAGGATGTCTTCCATATCTGAGGAAATCCTTTGACTGCTGATTGACACACAGTGGGACACAGTACTAGGGCAGGATCCTCTATATGATCCAACTTCTCACATCTGGTCTCTTAGCATTATGAGGTGACAAGATGTAGCAACTTAGATGTATCTTTGGTTTGATATACAGCATGGCCATTCCAATGCACTCATGAGCTGACACTGCTGTTCACAGATTGTATCTTACAATATTTTATAGCCTGAAGAACAGCACTGTCATCGGGTGAATAAGAGCTATCACCATGGGAGAAAAGAAACCCATGCAATTATACCATGGGAGATTTTATCTCATTTATGATATTATTTCCCCATAACAGCTCAACCCCAAATAAAAGTTTATTTACAGGAATCTTTGATCTAAGCAGCTGAGTTTCAGGAAGCCATTCAGTTTTGCTGCAGTTTCTGAATCGTTGATAATCTCCTACAGCTAGCTATCAAGTTTTCCAGGAAAAGCTCAAAAAGCCAAATGATCCCACAGACTATAGTCAGAGTAGAAGGGACAAGGTGTTAAACTTTAACTATTTTAAACCATCATAGAGATTTAGAGTTCCACTGAATGGTATTTTAGCACTTGGACTTGGCAGTCCTGAAGGCAGATATGACTTTCAGCCAGGAGGCATGACCAGGGTGATCACTGACTGCAGGGCAGGCACACACAGCAGTCAACCACTGTCCCTAAACCATGTGCTGAAGGAAATCTCCGCTGATTTCCGACAGTCACAGAGCTCCAACAGACTTCTGTATAGGCAAAGCTGAGTGCACATACTGGAAGGATCAGGACTGAACGTTTAAAGGAATAACAGAGAACATGTATATTCAAAAAAAAATCAATACTGTAAGTTACCTGAAAGCCCAAACTCCTCTTCCACACCCATTTTAACATCAGTGTTTTCCTGACAGTGTGTAGTAAGTCCTGAAGCACTAAGTCAAGCAAACATCTGTAACCAGAAACAATGTATACTATTTAATTTCATAAACCAAACAAAACAAGAATGCATTCCCATTATAAATACAAAGAGTGCATTCAAAAAATTAGTGTGGGGGGAATCCTTCTTATGAGAAACAAGGCAATACATACAGACAAAAGGTCTTCTGGCAGCTTTTCACTATTATTTTCCTCTAATGTATACTTTTGCAAATTATAGAGCACCAAAGAACACACTCAAGGCTACACAAAGCAAGCGCCTTTCATGAAGGTACCAAAAGACCTACTAAAACTGAACATTTAAGTAGTTTGAAAAATAGATCTATGTTTGGTTTATGTCTTGGTATGGAAGGTAAAACAGCTTTTGCTGATTTCATTACACTCTTGACTTTAAAGAGGGACTAATCAGGGAATGTTGTGAATCTGCTTGCGCATTTGTTTACAAATAAATTAAAAATATTAAAAGTAAATGGAAGAATCTGCTACCTTATGCAGAGCTTAGGTACTACAGCTGTTCTGGAGAACTATGCCTATCAAGCCTCACCCAACAGCAAAGCTGTTGATGATAGTATATAACCAAAATATCCAATAACCCAACTAGGATAGCAGCAGTTTCTGAGTAATGACAGCAGGATAATTTGGATTAGAGTTCTTCAGTGTGCACAAAGACAAACTGATATAAAAAATTGCAGTCTATTCGTCACTGTTAAAGAGCCATTTTTCTCTTCCAGGTGCATTGTGACCATTCCCTTTCTCTGCATACATACTTCAACCCTTTTAAACCAGCCATTTCTGGCGGACACAAGGTCAGATTTTCTGCTGAAGTGAACTTCCAGGTTCTTGCGTGTGTTTTAAGGAAAAGGCCATCTTTGCAGAATTGAGAAAAAGTCCCTTTTTAAAAATTATTAAGCAGAATTTTTACACAGGAAGATCAAGAAAATCTTGAAATGCCCTCTTCAGATAACAAAATTTGCAACTTCCACCTGAACCTCAGCAGTTGCTGGTCACCTCTGTGAACACTGCACAAAAAGGAGTTGACTTCTGACCCCTGGGCCTCCCATGTAGCACTTAAACTAACAGTATTACACTTGGCAATTCTTAGAGATAGAGTTTGTTTGCTACTTCCCCTCTGAATTGCTTATGTTTGCTTTGTTGAACCTTGCTTTTAATGCTGTTGTAGTGCATGCAGATGGTGATGTAGGTGTTTGCACACACACAAAGTGACAAGATTAAAAATATATACATTTCTCGTTAATGATCATGCCAAGTATTAAAAGCACTGCTGCACACCACCTGCATGCATATATTTATAGATGTTAAATAAAAAGACAGGGTCTAAGAAAGTAAGCATAGAGCACAAAGTCAGAAACACAAGTAAATCTGCTCAATGCAGTGTTATAGCCAGTTCACAAGACTAGAAGCTAAGGGACTTGATCATATAGCTCTGCTGCTGAACTTTTATTCATGTTTCATTTAAACCCACCAGCACTGACCTGAACTAAAAGTACCAAAGCTGCAGGGAAGGTAATCTTCAAGGATAGGAATTGTAAATCTTGACACTGGTCCATTAAATCAGCCTCTACAGCCTCTTCAATTTAAACTGGAAAGTCTTTGGGGCAGGCACTCTCTAGCTACTTTGTTCGTGTCCAGCACAAAGTGCTCTGCTATTTCTTAGGCATTCCTTGGTGCTATTCTAACATAATTAAATATTCTGTTCTCAGTATTTATATTGGAAAAAAGCTTGACAAGAGTACCTTGACTGTAAATGTACTGTCACTTAAATACTTTTTACGCAGTGTCTACATTACCATTTAAGGTTGCTTGTGCCTTGAAGCAAAACTCCTAATGTCCTCACTTGCCATGCTTTAGTTTCCAACACATTGATCTTGGAGCACATAAACTGGATTTCATTGCCATGAAACCGAATCAGAAGTGTTTTGAACTAATACCACCCAAAATACACAGTGTGGATATCAGGCCCCCAGCACCATATTGCTATGGAAACCTACAGTATCTAGATTTCACAATCCCAAAAGTGCTTCCTGAGCACTACAGAATACCCTTCGAAATAATGAGCTACGACTGCCCCTTAACATATAGAGAGGAAAGAAGGTAAACCTGCTGAAGGCTTGCTTGATGCTATGAAGGAAACCCCAAATTTTTAACTTCTTTTTAATCTTTCGAAATTCTCTCTTTACAACTGCAAGTACAAAACATTAGCTTTTTTTAAGCAGTTAACTCAAGAAATATTGCCAGCAAGCCACGTTTAAACTGGGGTAGGAGGGAGATTGAATGCCACATCTGTATCTTTAATCCATTTTTTCATATGATACTACCTATCTTCAGTACTGCTGTGGACCCATTGCCACAGAGTTTCAACTTTCTTCTGTATTTAGTATACATCTCTTTTGATGTGAAATAGGATAGTACCTTAGTACCCCCTACTTGTTTGGGGTTGGGTTTTTTGTTTGGTTTTTTGTTTGGGGTGTTTTTTTGTTTGTTTGTTGTGGTATTTATTTTTTTTTTTACAGAAAGGAAACAGACACAAAGACAAATTTACCCAACCAAAGTTCATACATTTGTTGACAAAGCAGGAATTTGGTCCAAATACCTGCAATTAACAACCATTCTATTCTACATAATTCATAGTTTTCAGGTTTAATTTCTGCCACAACCTTTAGCTATTTCATTCTCAAGCTGTTTACACACCAAATGCATTGATTTTCAAACACCTATTTCCTTCCCATACTGAAGTTATTGCATCTTATTTCATGCTTTCTTACTTGAAATATCTGCACAACACACAAAATGTTTTCTAAGCCTTGGTGCATTTCTGGATAACAAAAAAACCCCAGCACATACATAAATGTAAATTCGTTATTGTGGTCAATTACACCAATAGTAAGACAATTGAGAGTAAACACTAATCTAGTGTTAATTGCAAGTGATTAAGGAGTAGCAAGCACCAACAAAACCCATGAGTCTGACTGCCTTAATTTGTACTTATTTTCACCTGTAACCCATCACTACTTTTCCCATCATTAAAGAAGAAAACTCCCTAAATAAATAAAAACGATTTCTATGCACTGAATTAGATGAAGACAAGAAGGTGAACACTATATGCCATAAGCATAGCCTAAAAAGGCTTTAAAAGAGTGTTATGGGAAAATGCACCATGAAGTAATGACCACAGAGAGAGGCAACACAGACTGATCAAAGTGACATGTAACCAGTCTTCTCAAAAATCAGGACCACTTAACTCGGGGCTATTAATAGTTAATAGACTTTCTGTTCTAGCTCAAAAAGGCAAGTAAAGCCTCTTGCTTTTAGAGCAAAAGGATCCAAAAATTGCTCTGAACAATCTATGCCAAAAATGAAGACATACATACTTGTACGATCTGGTGGTACTTTTGTTACAACTGAGACTATAGATTAGAGTTTGTGAGATAAAGTCTGTATAATACAGACTATAAAATTTTATGCAGTTAATCCTCTAGTGAGGCCAACAAATATCTGGATCACACATCTTCCCCACAAAATCCAGAGTTACTCTTGGGCTGTTATGTCAATGGCTAGCTGTCTATGCCAGAAACATTGTTTCTGATATATATTGTTCCAATTACCACTTTTCTCTGTTAATTCTCATAACAGCCTTCCTTACTAAATAGTCCAATCCTGAAGCATTCCCAGAACATTAACTACTACCTGGAGCACAAACAAGAGATGTCTGAAAATCACACTCAAAAAACATGGTGTCCTTCATCAAAGTGCATAAAGAAAAGGACCAGTCAACTCAGTGATGCATTTGGAGACCCAAAGACTTGCCTTACTGGCACCTCAACAATTCTCGAAGGACGTAGTCCTGTGCTAACACATCGGTATTTGTCCTGGAGGGTTATATTCTAATTCATGACAAAATCCAGCAACTGCAAAAAAACATTAAACAGAAAAGGATGAAAAAATAACAGTATCATCAGGTCTGACAAGCATGGAACTCCATTTATACCACTGCTGGTCAAGGCCATGCCCTTTTTGCAACAGCTCACATAAAGTCGCCAAAGTATGTGCCAGGTACTTTTAGTTAAAGTTGGATGTAAAGGCCAGAATTGAAAAAAAAAATCCAACTTTAAAAAAAAAAAAAAAAAAAAAAGATTTGCCTTTAAAAACTGCTGCTTCTATTTTTTTTTTTTTTTTTTATTAAGTTCCTCAGTTCTTCCACAAATACACCCCTAGCACTTTTCAGCCAAGGCAATCATTTTAGCAGGTCCGTAATATAACCCACCAACACGACTTCTTGCATCATTGCAATAGCCACCAAGGTGCTTGAGAACCACCATAAACTATGGCTACCTAAAAATCCCTTCATCTTCACTAATTCAGGGTACCTGCTGCCTGTCAACAATTGAAAAAGCAGCCGAAGTAGGGCTGGCCCTTTTCCATCATAAACTGAACTTTGCTATTGAATGGAATGTTTTAAATAAACTATCTGTTTCTAAATATGCAAAGCAGCTCATTACATGATATACATAAGGGCCTAATACACAAATTTCCTGGTGATCCTGATTGCCTGTGAGACATTATATCTCTCAAACTGTAGTTCTGAAAGAAATGGAAGAAAGGAGTAGAAATACGCAGGTCCAAAACTGTAGGTTTTCATGCTGAGCCTTACCTCCCTTCTTCTGCCTTCTCCCAAGCCAGCTTCCAGAGAAATTTCATGAGAGATCATACAGTAAAGACCATCCCAGGGACGTGGGGCCAGCGATGCCAGATGTAAATGGCTGCTTGCTTTGCTACTGCTTATTTTCTGTCCAGGAGTTACTGAGGTTTCTGCAAAAAGGTCACCCCTCTTGGAAAATACCATCAAAGAATAGCTACAAAAGGCTGGTGTAGCAGTATAAATGTTACAATGGGGTGAGAAGTACTCAAAACATGAATTGGATTCAGAGGCTTAGAGGCTATTTCCCCATAGCAATGAAAATGTTTATTTAAATCTCCTTAGAGCTAAAGGCTGAAAGCCACTGTCTATAAGCAAATATGCATGTGTATGTGCACACACATACACACACATTAATTTTCACGAGCCGTGAGTATGAAAGAAGCACTCTCAGCTTTGCATAACTCCAGCTGTTGAGAGACTGTAGTAAATGCATTGTATCACAGGTCTTTTACGCAATATGACAATTAGTGTTCCCTCATAGCAGGTTGTTTTGTTTTCCACTCATTTAGTCGTTCTGGCTTGATACTGTATATAAGCACAGATCTAAAAAAAATACAAATGGACATAAAAGTCTAAATGTATGTGAAATTGATGTGTTGCTATAAAATGTGACTAAACTTTCAAATTTATTACTTGGACATGGGCTAGATTTATTCAGAAAAATAATGAAAAACCAGTTGAGTTTTCTAGTGAATTCTGGATGGGCTAGTGCTCTGCCCAGGTTGCTACATTCAATCCCTCTTAACGCAGCCTTCAAGTCCATAAGCTCTTGCCAGTTGGTGCAACCCTGGACTGCATGGGAAGGATGCTGACCTCAGTCAGCATCAGCAGGGTTTAGTGACCAAAGAAAATTTCAACTTAGTCCTCTCCTGGTAGAGATTCCTGTCACTTAAGTCTTCTAGGTAGGAATCTCTGCTATGAATAATAGTATCTACTTAAGTTGATTTGTTCATTAGCATTTCACATTTTTATTTAGCTAGGAGGCAAAGAGGAGGGAAAAGTGGGTGGCTGAGAGAATAAAATTAACTATTTCCCTTCCCCCAACCCTAATACTTATTTCCACCCCAGCATTGCCAGAGAGAGGCACAAATATACCAGGGCTTACACAAATGAACACAATGCCAAGGAACCTTGAACAATGTCCCTTTCTGAACAGCAACATCTCTGCATAAGCAGTCAAGCTCCACTTCCCCTGTCAGAAAAAGCAGATATTCCCCTCACGCAGAACTCACGTGAAACAAGTCAATTATTTGTGTGAGCCCCACAGAATCATCTCCATAACCCTCTCCAGGACCCTCAGGCCAACCCTTGACACATGAGTCTAATCGTACAGCACCAGAATCAATTATACTTTTGGAGAGAGGGGTAGAAAAAATGACTTTGCAGGCCTACCACAAATTGCTAAGGCTGTCCTCTGGCTCTTGCACGGCTTGAATCCAGGAAGTGCCTCTCAGCTCAATTTTCAATTATGTTCTCATCACAATTTACAACAGACAGTGTGTAATTTATGGCAATTACCTCTTCTGACATCCCCCTTTAAAAATTTCAGATAAAGAGACAGACAAAACCTGAAAGTGAGCCAAGCTCACCTGGCCTGCCTGCTGTACTAAGTTGACATTATGGGGAGAAAAAGGTATGCCTGACAAGGCTGTGAAGGAGATACTTTACAGCATCGTGAATGCATGCTGACAACTAAATCAAGCAGAAGAGGAACATAATTGTTGTGGATGCATTCCTTTATTTGTTAATGCATATATACAATATCAAAACAACTGAATATTGTGTAAAGGGGTAATAGGGAACACAGACAGTCATTCTGAGAAACGACCTGAGAAGAAATGACTTTACTATAAAGTCATCCAAGCTCATTTGTCTTGCCAAAATGGTGATTTGTTCCCATTTACATCTCCTGGTAGCCAGCAGTACGTCTGCCCCAGAACCTATGTTCAGGAAACACCACAAATAGAGCAAAGGTGAGAAGCACTGTGCATACACCATTTTTCAGTAGTTTTCCTCCTACATAAGGATTTTGCATCCATTGATAGTGAGTGGTGGATATATTCCCTTCAGTATGCAAGACCATGCAACTGAACTTCTTGCCTTGCTAAAGTCCAGTGTAAGCTAAGTTCTGCATGACCAAGCATGACTAAAGCCATGTTCCTCAGTCCATAGTCAAACCAAACACTTCTGAATCTCTTCTCCTCTCTTTCCATCTACACGGTTAGCAGTGAAAAACTTATTCTTAAAAGCTCATGACTCTTCAAGTTACCAATTTATAATCTGAAGAAATCAGGTCACTTCTGCTAAAAGATGTAAGGAAGAGAATAGACCACAGGAACATTTTAATACACCCCATTGGAAAATGGTCAAGTAAAACCAAAAGTTTTTTACAGAAACCTCACAGATCAGGGCAAATACAAATGCAATTTCACATTAATTGCATTCCCCTTTGAAAAGCAAGGGAAGCCTGACTACACTGCAACAGAAGGTTAAGGAGTGTGTGCCTGTAAACGTAAAGTGCTTCCTTAAGCTTCAGAAATAAAAACCACAACTTTATCTAGTTTTGGTTTACTTGCAACAGCAGCCAGGATTGTAACAGACCATAGCAGCCAAAAACACAAGCAGGCCACTCCCATGTGTCATCATGTGAATCAAATGAATGTTTCTGGAAAAGAACTGATTAATGAAACAGCTATTCGCTTTAGATTGAAAGAGCTTTAAGGGCAGCACTACCTGCATGTTTCAATAATGCTCTAGCACAACAGGATTCAGAGATGCCGACTTGTGCCTTAAGGCATGACAACAGCATAAATAATCAATGACAACAAAATATTTTGGATGTAGACACATGGGACCCAAGCCACAGCTCACCAAAGTCAATGGAAAGATCCCCATTGTCTCAGCAATTTACGGGAAGCAGAGATAAGTATCAGCCCTTGAGTGAGCTCTGCTTCACCACTTGTTATCTACTATACAACACATTTTCCATGTCTTTTCACCATTAAATATTAAGAATGTATACTCCAGTATACTCTCTGTGAAGTGCAGGCTGCCAAAATCAACAGCTACAAGATTTTTTTTTTTAATCAATAAAGATAATATTCAATTAAAAATTTATTTTAGCACTAAAATTGCATATGAACAGCAAAGGGTGTAAGTTTAATTAATATAAAGCAGAAGTCTCTTTTCCAAGATGGCCAGCAAGTACTTTCTAACGATTAGTGGAGGAGATTGCAAAAAAGAAACTAGACCAAAAGAAGCTCCCAAAGAAATATCACAAATTCAAGCAGAATCATCAGACCAACAGAAATTAATTCTCTCCCTTTTTAATAATACAATTTGAATTTGTATTGTTAGTTTGCAGGGAATTATCAGCCACTAAGTGAAATGACAATTAAAAAAATTTAGCAATTGCTGATGTAGACATATTTTAATCTAATACACCTTCAGGTGTGTGAGATTCCAGGTCAACAGAAAGAAATGTCCTTCACAGAGACAATTCTAATCTAGATTCTTCAGGTTCTGTTGCATGTAAGTGAAATCCTGACATCAATGGCAAAAAGCTTAATAAAGCAAGGACGTAGTACAACAAAACAGAATCTCAGGTCTGTGATTACAGTTGCAAAAAAGAATAGTTTACATCTGTAATTAGGTTTTAATATTCCTTCCATCTTTTTTTTCATTATTAGTTTGTGTTTCACTTACAACAGAAGAGGAAAAGGAAGCAGATGCAAAATGAGAACTTTGAAACCTATAATTTCACAAAACCATTGGAAATTTGGTAGATATTTGTAGTTCAATTACTAGTAAGAAGGGGAAAAAGAAAATGTTACAATTCAAAATTTTAATTGTCCAGGGATTAGGAGAGGAAGAGAAAAGGAAGAACAAATTCACCAGTCCTTTACCTCAGAAGCTCACAGGCCTTGCTGTAGCTAACTCAATAATTACATTGTAGTGCCAGCAACAATTCAATTTTTTTTTTCTCGCCTGAGGGTTTCAGCACATTTGCACCATAGGGAAGCTTTTTCTCTTTACATCTCAAAACTCTACCACAAACTCTTCCTTTATTCATAACAGCCAGATCCCCAGCTGAGATAGGCACTTTCGTATTGCTCTAGATGACAGTTTTCTGTGTTCTTTCCAAGCTCAGGGGGTTTAATAAACATATCTGGCAATCTTTCGATAGCTGGAGGGCCTGGGATGACACTGTGTGCAAACAATATGCTCTCACTGCTAGGGAAACAAGTTTATTCAATTCAATTAATAGATTACAGTCAAGATACTTGTTATCCTGCAATGAAATATAGGAAAAGAACTCTGAGAATTAAGGTAGGTCACAGGATTAGCACCTGGCAACACAGCAAGACAGGCAAATAAGACAAAACACCCACTTGCTAATACAGCACTACCAATAAGCAGTGGCACAGTCTGGAGATCTCGGCACAGAACTGACTTTTAACTCACTTAAAACTGAGTTTAGTCCTCTGAACCTGCAGAATCTTACAAGCAACATTTTAAAAACGTATCTGTTTCCTCCTACAAAATTGGGATGTTCCTTTTTATTTACCTGAATACAAGGGGTGTTTTCATTCGAGATGAGCAATAGCTCTTCCTTGGTGAAACTCCACTGTTTTCAAGCCAACAACAGCTGCCAGGATTCCACATTTTCAAAAGTTGAAGTAAAATTCTATTTTTAATTTAATCTCTATTCAAACCAAAGCATTTTCTTAACACACACCATCCATGGGAGGCAGAATTTGCTTCTATAATATATTTTTCCACAGTGCAATCACACTAGTCTAAATAAGGTAAATACTCGTGCTATTTTGATGAAACATACTCCAGGAGCTGGTGGTCCTGTGTAGCCCCTACTTTAAGTACAGATCTGCAACAACTTGTCCTTTCTGAAATGCGCTCAGAACAAGTTTAAACTTGCAGAAGTTACCACAGGAGAAAATCTCATTTAACTACCAGAGTGACAGGTAAATTTGCCTGAAGGATGATTTGTGGTTAGGGCACATACAGGAACACAAGAGGTACGAACTTCTTTCATACTTGCATAAGTAACCCAATCTCCGAGCGCTTCAATTCCTGTAAGTAAAACAGGGATGAAAAACATTCTTCTGTCTGGTTTGTCTATTCTGTTTGGCAACAGGGGCTATATCTGACTGTATGTCTCCTCTGTGCAATGGCTGCCCATGTGGTGATGGGTTCCTCAGCTACCAGTCAAACACCAGCTCAGTTCAAGAGCACAAATAATAACCACTATTTAAGTAATACTATTCCTATTTCAGTAAATAGAGGCATTACTGATTTCTCAGAGCCTAATATGACAGTATTTAAAAATAAAAAATCTTTAAATAAACAAAAAACATACTGGAACAAATATAAAACTAGCATTGGTGCTGGCAATCCCACAACCTTAATAATATGGCACAATGCACAAGAAGATAGACATGTTATGGGAAAAGAAATTGTGTTTGGAGAGGAGAAGAGTGTCCTAAAAGACTGGCCAGCTGGGCAGCTCTCCTAGTGATATTCTTGTGAACATGATATTTGAGAAAAAAGCCTTTGGGACCTCATTAAGGCTACCCATCAACCTCTCCAACATCTGTATCCCAAAAAGGGGCTAACTCTGAAATCAGATGTGCCTTGTTGCTGCTATGCAAGCCAGGGAAAGAGGGGAGAGTTTGTAGGTGCTGCAGTAGTAAATAACTTTCCCATTAAACCACTTTTGCTCTGCAGCAGCTCTGTGCCCATGAAGTCACAGAGCCAGTGGATATACACACTGCATGCTACTCCAGCCCATCATTGCTCCTAACAATTTTGTCCCCCATACAGCCCTGAAAAAAAAGGGTTCAATGACTCATGGCAGAAGGAAAGCTAGTGCAAGTCCTCTGCTTACTGTCACACTTCACAACCTGGGGTACACAGTAGTTGCTTTCTTAATCACACATGCTCAACGACTTTCAAGAGGTCAGTCAACAGCCTCTGTTTCTCTCACTCTAGCCCACAAAGTTTTTCACTGGGATCTCTGACTAAGAACTGGGTCACAGTAATTAGTACAGTTGAGTGAATAATCATAAACTAATTATTTATTTACCTAATTTAGCTGCTCCTTTGTTCTTAGATTAGCTCACAATGAATTTTCTTGGATTTCATGCATACTCAGCAAATGTCTTTTAGTATGTTTATATTGTGGCCTGCTCAGGAATTTTCAAGTTTTCAGCTGAGCTTCAGAGTGTGCACTATGATCTCAGGATATCATTGCTCACCTACAACTGAAAATACTAGAGTGCAACTACAGTCATGTAAATTTTAAACTCAATTTTTAAAACCTTCCATGTCAAAAGTATTTTGCCACATACAGTCCAACTGTTTGAGGATTAAAAACAAAAAAAAAAAGAAAAGAAAAGCACACACCAGTGGAAAATTGATTGCTAAATTCTGAATAAAATACAGCACTTCTGTATTACTGATTTAGCTGTAATAATTATTGCATTGTACACAGTGGGAATTGGCCTGAATCCAGAGCAGTAACATTCCT
Organism: Coracopsis vasa; assembly: GCA_026283785.1. Lineage (NCBI taxonomy): Eukaryota > Metazoa > Chordata > Aves > Psittaciformes > Psittacidae > Coracopsis > Coracopsis vasa. The sequence goes on from JANHGB010053541.1 coordinate 21,608, forward strand.
TCCCAGTTTTCAGTTCTTTTCAGTAATGGAGAAAAGGCCTATGGAATTAACAGGGATGTGAAATCAGTCAGGATGAAACTTTCAGGTTTTCCTTCAGACTCCAGCATAGATTACTCTGAAAATACACAGAATCCAGTAGGCAGTTGCATCTTTCCACTAAATTTTTACTCATTGGTTTACTAGTTTTACAGAAGATACAGAGCTGTGGAAAAAAAAAAAAAAATGGGGGTGGGAAGGGGAAAAGTATCATCAGCACTATCCTGGACATCACTGGTTTTGTTCCAATTGTCTTAGTAGGAATCTGAGCCTGAAGTAAAATACAAAACTAAAAATGCTATCAACCAGTGCTCTTCTCTGATGCTTTAAGTATATGCTTACACCTTATACACTAAATTCTGCTGACTTTACAAGGGAAAGTTAGGACATTCTTTCAAGATAGAATTTATTTCTCACAAGGGTAAGGAGATGGCATGTACTCATTTGCTGCATGAAATATGAAATACTGCAAATAATAACAAGTGAATCTGTATTCCTTAATTCCTGGATAAAACTCAAATCCTGCTTCCACTTCAGGCAGTAATAAACACTAATTAACTTTTAGCAGTCAGGATCAGTATTTAAATGTTATAACACGTGTTACAAGAGAAGAAAGCTGAAAAATATTATACAGTAGACAGCAGGAAATCTAGGCAGAGAGATAGCATAAATACAATCCATATTCTGATTTCCCCTTTACTTCCCAACGGACATTTGTCTGCTTTATAAGAATTTGCTGGCTATAAAAAAAGTTCTATTGAAAATCTTGATATTCTGATATGTTAATTAAAAGAAAACCTTATTTCTTAAAAAATAATAATAATCTGTGTATGTCATACTTAAATTTTAGTTTTAAGGACTATTAAACAGTATGTTGCTTGAACGAATGAGCCAAATCTATACCACTTACCTACTTGGGGAGGGGTGTCTGTTCTCAGAACAAACACTCTCTGAACTCAGTACACTGTGTTTGAGAAACCATTCAGCAACTTGGAACTGTATATTTTAAAATAGTTTGTATTTGTAACTGCTATTAAATAAAAAGCAGAACATCGCTGGTTTGGCAGCTGCTAAGATTTTATAATCACACAATAGAAAGGATTAAATACATGTGAAGAGTGCATTAGACTAAATTCTGTGCTCAGTTGCAATTGTAGAACCTTAGGAAATCAATAGAGTTGATTGATTGACCAAAACTCAAGAAAGTTCCATTTTAGAGAAAATGAGTGTTTCTACCTCTACTGTTCCATGTTTCATAGCTAACATCTGGTGAAAATTAAGAAGCAGTTTTTCCCCCTTCCCCTCACCCCAATCAAACAAAACAAAACAAAAAAAAAAACCACAATACAAACCCCTCATATATATCTGATGTATTTTATACATATTCATCCTCATAACTTGACAGATGGGAGGAATCTTGCAGTCATTTCTGAAAGCAGACAAAAGGCCGTTGGTTCTGCTCCACATGATGATTTGTGAAGACAGAATATCACCCGCTTACGTTGATGATTATATAGTTCTATCCATCTGTCTGCCACTGGAGGTTGTGAGAGTGAGATACAGCTCACACCGTCTTCATAAACAAAAGTAGACTGCGCTGTCAGTAGTCAGACACGCCAACTAATTGGAGCTGTCGACAGACACAATATTCTGTGTCAACAGCTCTGGTAACAGTTTGAAACAGCAATGATATGTTGGGTGATGGTGAGGATGACACATATGTCTCTAATAGCATGCTAGAAATCTGACATAACTAGAAAAGAATTACTGAAATGTAATTCCCAGCCTCTAGTTCTGCTGTTAAGACTTACCAGTCAGCACAGAGAGGAAAGAGATGCATGTGTGTGTTCATGTGAGTGTGCTTGTACTTGTACACATCTTCTGTATCACTTCACATGCTGACAGCTTAATTTGATATTCATAATGCCTAACCCAAAAACTAAGCTTTCCACTGTATTTCAATGAATTCACAAAAATTCCTGCACAAATTTAAAACTTTTTTTTTTTTTACTTTTTCCACCACTTTCTTATTCATTGGGAACAAACTAAAGCAGGTCAAACAGCAGCCATGTTAAAAGGACAGCTCTTACTGCATCTGTGCAGAGAGTGCTGTCTTACTGCAAAGTGGTTTGGTGGACTCACGTAAAAGAGAAATTGTCCTCTGATCCTGCCAAAATCAATGAACATTCTTAATTTTAAAGGTAAGCCCAGAAATAAATATTTGCAGGATTAGGGCCTCAGTTTCTTGGTAGCAGCAGTTAAGAAAATCCTTCTCCATCATCATTCCTTTTGGATGTGAAAGCAGAAAGAAATCAGTGTAAAAGGTTGATAAATAAAGTACTGAGAGACATTTGCTTTGTTCTACTCATACATCTATCTGCTCAGCTTACACATTTATCTAGTTTCTCTCTTGCCAAGTGCAATGTAACATTGGGCAGACTAAGTTAAATAACACATAATATGCTATTTACAAAGATACAGCATTTTTTCCTCCAAAGAATTAAAGACATGCTGTAATAGCAAAATGCAGCCATCCCTAGAGTATTAAGGCCACTAAGTCCTTACATAGAAACCTTGTAACAGGAGGTCTAGCATCTCGTCTCAAGGTCCAGAGCACAGTTAACACTAGTGCACACTCTGCATGGCCAAGGGACCAAGTTGGCACACTACTAGATTTGAACACTACCCTTGACATCTGATAATGCCAAACAAGTGCAATTGTGAAGCCATCCCTCCTTTCTCAGGATACAGCAAAACACACAGGCTGATTCCTTGACACTCTGCAATCATACACTAATTAAGGCAAGTTAACTGCAGGTCAAGTGCCAAACCTGCTCAGCCAGCTATGACAGCATTGAGCTTTGAAGCAAGTATCAACCTTCTTCTGTTTCTCCTACACCCAGAACCCTGAGACCTGATGGTCACCATAAGACAAATAATAAAACACAGTGACAGCCCTTTTGCTGATGCACATGACCACGCTGTAGTCAGGATTTGAACAAGGCCTGTAAGACTTTTCATCCCAGAGAAAGAAGAGAAAGCATGCTGGAAAAGCTGCACGAGGTCTAAAATGAAGTTCTTCACCCCTGGGAATGAAGCAGGTTGCAAGTCCGCTACTGAGCAAACTGCAATGAACCCAATTTAGGAGGGATAAGCTGGATACCAGAACCTCCTGTCTCAGATCTTCACAATCAACCACAAAGGTGCAGCTCTGCTCTGAAGGGAGGATGTCAGCACCCACTTGGAGGCATGATCTCATTAACCCACAGCCTAATGCTGAGGCGGACCAGTCCATCCCATTAGCAGCCCTAGCAGCTTCCTGCCAAATTTAGAGGGCCAGAGCCGAAGGAAGGAGATTGGAAAAGACGTGCCCAGAGGGCAGAAAGCCTGTAGCATTACTAAGGAACATGCAGTGACAATAGCTGAGGTTATGGAGGAAGAGCCTAGTCTTGTTTGCTGCATAAATCCCTATATTATCTCTTGCTACTTGACCTGCTAGAGCAGCCAGCGGCACAAGGAGCATGGCGTGCCGGCCTGAGCTGGCTACTTCCAGCCAGGAGAGGGCACACAAGCCGATTCACTGCACGATTACCTGCTTTGCAGCCACTTACTCTTCCCATCTTCATGGCTTTTTCTTTGCTGCTGATACCCCTTGTTAACCGTCCAGACTTAATGTGTTCAAAATCACAATGAAAAAAGCCTAACTAAGAGATAAGCCAACATCAGCTGTTGCTAAACCCACAAAGCTAGTAAAATCTGTCAAAATATTTTAAGAAGAATTAAAAAAAAAAGTAAATAAGAGTGTGAAAAATAAAGTCAAGCAAAATTGTTTTATCCACATAACCAAGGAACAAGTTGCACCAAAAAAGTGGTGTGTATAAATAGTGTGTTAGCCATTTACTGTGAGTGTGACTAGCAGCTGGGCTGTTTGCATGAGATGCAAATTTGGAGCCATTCAGGGAAGGAAGAATGAAAGCTTTGGCATTCATCGGGCAAACACTAACAGGTTCAGGAAAAGGGCCAGCAAAAGACAAACCACACAAAATAATGGGTGGTCAGGCTTAAAACAAGGACAAAATACCTCAAATGATCCAGCTCAAGGCAAATACTGGACACTTCAAAAGTCTTACTTTTCAATTGCAAAACATAAGCAAAAGACCCTGCAATCACTACACTAACTGGAGACACAGCAGCATTCACGGCCCACAAACACTTACTGACTTTGTCTTGCATCACACTTATCCATGCCTACTGTGTCTGGCTCTGAGTCATCACTAATCATAAGGACAACTCTATTAACTGCCATGTTCAAAAGTTAGTGAAAAAATACCCATAAAGCTTCTGCCCCAGATAATAGTTGAAGGAGCTTGGAAAAGGTCAGGCTGCTTATCAATTTAATCTAAACAAATAGGTGGGCTCTAACACTGAAATGGTGCTTACAACAGACCCAGCAGCTTATAAGTAAAGTATAAGGGTATTTCAGGACTCTCTTCTCCTGCTGCTTCTCTGAGACACTAAGATTTTTATGGAGTCTGTTTCCTGCCTATAGATACCTATGGCAGAATTAGAGCAGGTTTGGTTTGGATTTTTTTGTCCTTAATGAAGTGAATCTAGGCACAGCATCGGCAATCTCTGTATTAAATCACATGCATTTATTTCACCAAAACAAGCAAGGACCTAATGCATTTGAAGATAAGTTCATTATTCAATCTTCTGATGTCTTTTCATGTTGCTTAGACTTGCTGCCTCATACCACATTGGTATTTAATAATTATTCTAGCTGTCTCCAAAACCCTTTCACCACACCTTGTGTGGCACATTACAGACAGCTTGGATTTTTCAGGTACAAATTGCTAAACAATTACTGATGAGAGAAAGGTCATAATAATAGGTTACAGAAGCCTTTGCAGCCTGCCTTTACTTCATGGCCATTTATAAAGAACCATTTCATCCCATTGTTATAATGATGAGAAGGAAGTAGTTTAAGGTAGTTATAGACGAGCAAACAAAAGGCAGGAGAGCAGTGCTGTATAACTTCTACTTTCACTTCCTGCCTACTCCATTACTTCTGGCATTATGGGAGAAATAACATGATTGGAATGACCTAAAGGTTATAACGGGTGGGCAAGGTTTGCCTTGTCGAAAGCAGTGAGAGCACTGTTGGCTAAACCTTTTTGAAAGCTGAAAGTGGAGCCGTTTAACAAAAATACTAAGCTGTCATTGAAAAAAGTACATTACTTAGAAATAGTATTTCTTCATGGGCTTTCTTATCTCTGTTTTCCCCACTTAAATGTTTTGGGGGTTTTGGTGTTTTGTTTTGTTTTTCTTTGTGGGGAAAAAAAAAAAAAGACAACCAACCACCACCCAAAGAAAAAAATAAAATGACAAAGATGAAATCTCTTTGAAAAGCTGAGAGTATAGGACACATTTGTAGAAACTCCATTAACTTCATATGAATACCACTAGCTTTAAAATGGCAAAATCACATTCCAAGTTGTCCAAGCTACAGTGTTATGAATCAGGCAGGCCAGCTTCTTTGGGTTCCTAGGAACAGCGTGGATATAGTCATTTTTATCACTCCTAATTTTTGCAAGAAGTGCCTCTGCTATCTGGCTTCCTCACTATTTGAGGTACAAGATTTGATCCCAACAAATCAAGGAATTTCAAGTCCAGTCACAATTCACAGAAACATACAAGTTATCAAATAAAAATCTGCCTCTGGGAAGAGAAAATGCAGGACAATTTGATCAGGGAAAAGTGACCTCAAGCACAGCCAACACTACAAGACAGTAGTTTGGCACTTTCAACAAAAGGGTGAGGCTCCTTCAGCCTTGCTTAAAAATTTGTAAAAATGATACAAATTATAAAATTATAAAAGAACACAGTACTGACATCAGTGAACCAGTAATATTTCCCAACATTTCCACCTATGCTCAAACATTAAGAGACCTTCCTTCAAGAGCAGCCCAGTAAACAGGAAGTAGGTCCACCTGAATGATAAGTGATATCATAAGTCATGCACAAGGCAAGACCTGGATCGGCATCAGGAGATGAAGCCTTCCTCCTTTCAGAGAAACTTCATGTTTCACCCTAGGAAACTGCTGCAGACACATCCCGAAATACCATCTTCTGCTTATTTCACAGTGATTTTCATGACATTAGGCCTTAGTTTCTCTAAGCTTCACTTTCTCTGCCTGCAAAATGAAGGTTAGGACACAGGTTTACCAACTGGACCCTTGGACCTCCCCCATACCCATGCTCTTCCTATAGTCAGATGTCCAAACCTACCCTAGGTGCAAAATTGAAAAAGTGGCCAGCTGGGCAGATTCCTGTATTACTTATCCCAAAATATCTTGATGCTGCATCACATATTAATCATGAAACAAGACTGACCAAATTCTTTTACTAGAAAGTAAAGCCACACTTACTGTAAGAGACATACATCCAGACTGCAGTCCATGCGGCTGAAACATGCACATGGTTACGCTCCACCTTGCTTTCAGCTCCAGACCACAAAGAGCCAGACCTGTGCCTCCCCAAAAAGCCCATGAGACAAGATTTTGCTATTTCTGCACTTCTAGCTTTAGAATGGGAAGAACTATATTCCTTGCTTCATCAGTCTCAGCACAGGGAAAAGGATTTCATCATAGATCATTATTGTATTGGCAAGTGTAGAAGACAAGCAAGCCCTGACTTTTAGCAGATTTCCTCTTATAGCTGTCCAAAATTTAATCAGCTAAATTGATAAACAATTATTAGTTTATTTTCGGTCACAGGTTACTTAAAAAGTAAAAGCAAACAAATCTGTAAAATAATTTAAATGCATCAAAGTTTATATCCCACATTATGTAGTAAATCTTGCTCTCCTTCAGGAATACAGCCAGCCAAACTTCTGTTCCATTGGCCAGTTGCTGGAATAATAGCCTCTTCCTTTGTTTCATCGTGACTTGGTTACTATAATTATTTGCTTGCTAGGCTTCCAGCTACTGCTCTGATTGAGAGGAGTACAGAATACAACTGCTAGACTACATGCTGCATCTAAGTCTTTCCATCACATTACCCCTATATCCCCATATTAAGAGAGCTCCATTGCTTCCAAATGCAGTGGCGGCCTGATTTTTCAGATCTTCCTACTAATTTACAAGGCTTCACATTGGAAGCCTCAGATAAATCTTTTGCTGCTCCATGTCTGAAGAGTCTTAGGGCTGTACTTGTATATGCTTTTGTCTCCCCCATAGTGTTTTAGACCCTGAACTTGTTTAGCCTTACTCACATGAGCAGGTTTACAGACTTCAATGGACTACTTACATGAGTAAGAAGTACTCATATGAGTAGATATTTGCAGGCTCAGACCCTAAGTGACTTGGAGAGCTTTACTATTATTCACTTCTTGAAAGGCACTTGCAGAGAAACAAGAGAGGACTTACCGTATTTATTCAGAGTTATTATATATTCACTATGTCTTCTTCTTAAGCCCTCTTTGTTCTTGAGTACATGTACTCTATCTACAGTAGCGATACACAATATTTCTCTCAGGAGATTTTCACATGCGAAAATGGTGAGGGTTTGACATGTTGGACTATTGAGGTTTTTGTGTTGTTTTGTTTTGTTTCTCCCTCTGAGAATTTTTAGATACCAACATGAGACAAAGAGGATTTTGTTATTACTTCTATTGCAGCAGCACTAATAGGCTTGTGCCAGGGAGTAGGGCTCCACTGCATAAAAGCATTTTTCACACACCTCACAAGTCATCTCCTGATCCTAAAGAGTTAAAGCGGCGATTTCTCTACAGATTAAATTGAACACTGTCATTTTCTCCTTAAAACACTTGTTTCCTTCATGCATTTTCAGCTATGAGGACAATCAATTTTGTCATCAGACTCACAGCACCCAGGTCTAGAATGGCTCATTTTTGCTAAAGTTCATATTTCCCACCTATATGATACATACAACCAGACATACACATTTTTTGTATAATGAGAGATGCTCTCCTCTCTGGACGACTTGTATTCCTTGGGAGAAAGAAAGGCAAAGAAAAAAAGGTGCATTGTTCTGTAGACTGCCATGCTAAGAAGTTGCCCTTCCTGGGAATGCTATGTCACAAGAAATGTGCAAACTGGGCTTGCTGAACACACCAGATCTTTTAAAATAAATTAAATGTCTTTTCCAGCAGAACACAATGGAAAGGAACAGATAGATCATTAAAAACTGGAGGCTTTCAGAGACTCTCAATGGTGATATTTTATTTCTGAAAACACCAGAAAAGATGACAGACTGGATCTTCTGCAGTGCAGTGCTCCTAAGCACCCTCTATTACTGCAGGTGGCAAGGAGAAAGTGGGGGCATTCAGCAATATGAGGACTGCTTGTCCTCATATTGCTTGTCCTGGGTTCAGCAGTAGTAGTCATTTTTTCTCCTTCTTAGTAGCTGGTGCAGTGCTGTGTTTTTGACTTTCAGCCTGGGAACAGCGCTGATAACACTGACATTTTCAGTTGTGACTTAGTGATGACCAAGTCTGACCAAGGACTTTCTGAGCCTCATGCTCTGCCAGGGAAGAGGGGAAGCCAGGAGGAAGCAGAGACTGAACACCTGACCCAGACTAGCCAAAGAGGCATTCCATACCACAACACATCATGCCCAGGATATAAACTGGGGGCAGTTACCCGAAAGGGCTAGATCACTGCTCAGTCAGGCTGGGTATCGGTCGGCACGTTGTGAGCAATTGCATTCTCTCCCCTTGTTATTTCCCTTATCATTATTATTGGTGGTAGCAGTAGTGGTTTGTGTTATATCTTAGTTACTGGACTGTTCTTATCTCAACCCCTGGGAGTTACATTCTTTCGATTCTCCTCCCCATCCCTCTGGGAGCAGGGGTGGGTGGAGGAAGGGGGGAGTGAGAGAGCAACTGCCTGGTTCTGAGTTACAACTGAGCTTAAACCAGGAAAACCTTGCAACTTTGTAAGTGCCTAGAAAAGTCTTGCATTCCACACATGGCAAAATCCATCCGTCAGTTCAGTGTGCCAAACTGCCTCCACGACACAGGCCTGTGAACTTATTTCTACTGGAAATTTCTGTACTTTGCTAGCAACACCAGTTCTAGCAAACCTTTAGTATGGATTTGCATGGCAGCTTGGTGACAAAAGCGCAGCCCATGTTGTCTTCCATCCAGAATAAGCTGCACCCTAGCCAGCATAAAGTCTCAACAGCACATGTAGTTTGGGGGTCTTCCCTAATGTCTTTGCAGTAACATATACAAGAACAAGTGAAGAAAAGGTAAAAGGTGAGAGCCCCAAAAGGGGAGGGGTGATGTATGGCTGTGGTAGAAAACTGTTGTTATATTCTTCCATCTGTCCTTGTTTTCCACCTGCCAGGTTAGAGACTCTTTTCCAAAAAAAAAGACATAAGAGAAGTAAAGAAAGCCTGACATGGGGAGGGCACAGCGCAAGGCAATGAACTGGAACTGGCATGGGGGAGAAGCGGGGGGTGAGGCTGTTTCATTTCAAACAGCTCCAGTTGTGGGCTGGTTTGCATGCTCTCACCTATGTACTTAAACATTAGTAAGCTACCAAAACCAGCCCAGCTCCACAATACCATCTACTTGTCATCACATACTGCTTGCTTGTTTTACTTTGAGTAGGTAAGCCTAAGAAAGGGACTACAACAGGCAGGGAAAAAGCACAGATAATAAAAATACAACATATTTCTACTGGCCAGAACATGAAGTAGCCCAATACAGGGCAACGAATGCCTTAGGTCCCACCACCTTTCGGTGCATTCTGCACTGCACAGTTCTTCACTTTAAATTAGATCACAAACCTGGAAAACTTTCTCCTGATTGAAAGGGAGAAATAAAGTTTGCTTCCATGGCTTTTTTCAAAGTTGTCAAAGCTCTACTAATAAACTTATTTTCCTTTAAGAAATGCTGGCATACCACTGTCTAGCATCAATTTTCATGGGTCAGCGTGAAAACAAGATGGGTGGAATGAAATTAAAAGAGTTTCTGTAAGATTACAGCCTTTGAAATCCTTTAGGTCTGAGAGATGGCAACCTTCACTTCTCCAGCTCGCACTTCTGAGCCACTATATATCACTGCGCTGATAACACCCCCTTCACCCTGCCATTCCCAAAGAAGAGAAAAAGCTCTCTAAACCAACTCATTTGGCACCTGGATTTTGGCAAGCATAATATACAAAGAAGTAAAATTAAAACTTAATAAAAAACTTTAATAGCTTTAATCAAAGTAGTTACTATTTAAGATTCTTATAGTGCAATTCAAATTAGGTGTCCTACCACTATTAAGCTTAAATAGGAAAGGTAAATGGAGATACCAGTACAGGAGAAACAAATAAATAAGAAATGGTTTCTTTTAAAAGTTTTCATTCTGATAATTAAAGCTTTAACCAAACACTTTCTAATACCAATACTCACAGTTTATATTCTCTGCTCATATTTAATATTCCAGTAAGAAAACTTATATTAACAAGAAAATACTAATGATATGATTAGCATTCCGAGGAAATGAAATGCAATCTACTGTGATAATACCTAATAATATCTTAGATACGATAAATCAGCCTGAGAATAATATCAAACAGCAGCATATGAATTGCAAAATTACTACCTCAAAGTCTCTCAGAGGTCTGATTTTTTTCCCAATGTCTAACACAGGAGCAATTAAATTCCTCTGTGTACCCTAACTTTTAAAGCAGTATTAGTATTTCTTAAAGCACATTTTTACCCTTTATTATTTAGTATTTTTTAATATTCAGAAACTCTATTTTTTACTCTTTTTTTTTAGTAAGAGGTGCCTCAAATCTGTGGTCCTTTATTTTAGATCCTTTAATTCTCTGGAATCACACAGCACTGCAAATGCAGAATATGTCATTAAATATGAGACCTGGCATGGCACAGACTGACCATACAACAATTAAGCTCACGAAACAAGAAAAATGGGAATGCTTTTGAGAACCTAGGATCTGTATTCTGGAGAACTAATACTGGAGAATCAGACTTTCCAGTGGAAATGAGGGCATATTTGGTGCAATAACTCTAGCCACCTGAACATACTTTTCTACTGCTTGAAATCCTTAAATTTTAGCCAAAACACCTCAAAGAAAAAGACTTAATCTTACTAAAAGTGACCATAATGGCTATATATATCAGTGTGAACTACACTGAATTCAGTGATGGATAATCAAAACAAAACTGAGAAATTTTCTCCCATGATAATTTTCTAATCAGAAGTGCTGTGCTTGCACGATTGAAAAATTCTGTGGGAAACATTCACATTAACGAGGGGGGAAAAAATATATTTCTCTAGATACAATGCTTCTGTTAATATCCCTCTTTATTAAAACAACAGACATTTTCCAAAGGAGAGGAGAAACAGGAAGAAGCAAGGGATAGAGCACTATGCTAGACACAGGTTTCCTGGGTTTCCAGTGCCCTTTATCTTTCTGCTTCCTTACTTCTGTCCCCTCTCTCCAGCTTTGCAAAATTCAAAATGGGACAGGAGAAAACAACTGGCTTTCAAGAAAGCCAGAAAAGATGCAAAAAAACATGCTCTTTCATTTGCTTTCCTAAAACTGGATTCTCCAAGAAACTCCCAGCCACCCACACACATACACAAGTACACATGTAAAGGTAAAGTGCTTTTTTTCCCCCCCTAACTTTTCATTCTGATTCATGTAAGCTATTTTAAAACCTTGACTATTTTTCCATAGGAAAAGATGTCTAATTCATAGCCAGTTCAAAGTAGAAAGCTGCCAGCTCTTCTGAAGTTGAACACCAGATTTGGGAAATGCAGGCAGTAGGTGAAATTCACGCAGTGCTGGAGGCATTTCTGAGAACTGTTCAGTATCTCCTGCTCTGTAAAACAATGGGAGACCCACAGCACCAGAGCTCCCTGAATCCCCTTTACTCCCCAGCTCCTCAGCAGCTGGCATTAGACTGTGCGTCACAGAGCAAACAAGCAGGGCGGGAGTGAGGAGCTGGCCAAGAAAGAGCTGGTAGGATCTGATAGCCATAAAATGAAACTATTAACTTTCACTGAGTAAAGTTAGTTTGTGCATCAGTGCATCCCAGTGGGCCTAGATGCAGAATACAGAGCCACCAAATTCCATATGCATTTAAAAGAGCTCTATGTCTTGCACAAGGCTTGGCCTATCTGTAATTGCACTTCGAATATTTGTTACTGACACACAAATAAAAGATAGGTATGATGCAGCACATTCTTCTTTGTAATTACTTGGAAATCAAAACTTTGGGCTACAACTAAGCTGTCCTCTAAACACATCCAAGTATTAGATTAGTTGGTAAAATGAGATTCACACTTTCAATAACTATGGAGCATGTGTGAACAAGCAGATACATTCCCATGGCTTTGAGTGACGGAGGTTTTACCACTTCCTTTTACTCTGTAATTTCATATTTTAAACATGAGAAAAATAAACCTGAAATACAAAGCATTTGCTTTTAAGCAAATCCTGCCTTATTTTAATGGCTTATGGTCAGCATTATCACATAACATACTGCCATTTATGGTGGGAGGCTGAGAACAACTTCCCCTACAACTCCGGCAAGCACACAGGTTATCAGTGATTATTTTGCTATTTAACATCATTTACGTTACTGAACAACTCCTCAATGGCAGAAATAATTAGTTTCAAAAATCAGACATAGTTTGCTGCCATTAAGCTACTTATAGATCTTTGTGGTATTACATGGAATGAAAGAGACTGTATAAATGTAAAATGTCATTATTACAAGTTTGGTATCTTACACACATTACATTACTACTACTATTCAAAGGAATAAACTTGTCTTCATAAGATCTAAAGGACCAGTTCTTTGCTTGGTTATTCCAATTATACACCCATATACCTTCACTGAAAGCAACTGAATTACAGCAAAGTACTAATGAAGTTTCAAAAAGAAAACATGTTGAGAATGGGAATTTGAGAACATCAAGCAAACTGCAAATCTACTCCTGCATAGTATATATTGGCCTAACTCCACTGTGATTAGTGTAGACAATTTACACCAGCTGTCAATCTGCTCCTTGAAAATTAAGGACAGAAACCTAAACGTATTCTGCAAATCTTGGCATTGTCAGCTAAATATGTACACATGCCTGATTCTTTTCTCTTGTCCAATAGAGGATGCAGCTTGTTAAGACTTTTTCCAGCAAAATATATATGTTTAAATTATGTGATTAATTTCTGTGTTAATGAAGGTTGAAGGCCTGAGAAGGCTGAATGCATCTATTTATCCAGGGGCCAGATAAAAATTGCTGTTCAACTAGCCAGCCCGACCCTAATATGGAAAGCCCCAGCCTTATTCAGGGTGAGAGGACAATTAAATTTTTATGCTCATTTAATCCTGTGGCCTTTCAGAGCAAAGGCTGACAATTGTGCCCAATTTTTCCAAATGTTTGCTATTACATAACCTTGACAAACCCACCAAACTCAATTTGTGCAGGGCCTGTTGACAAAAATCCAATTGCAACAATATTCTGAAGCTCTCCGGTTAAATCTTGGATTTAGAGGTTACAAGAAGAGAAAAATCTCAGCACTCGGAACTAGCACTTTATTAGTTCCTACCTGCAGCAACTAAATTCATATTACTGTGTATATCTAGTCAACAAATTGGTTCTATATGAAATGAAATGCTTTAAAAAGCCTTTCTGCTTCTGAAAAGGCTGGTAATGTTTTGCTTTGATACTTAGAAAAATTGATTCTTTCAACAAGTTAAAATAATTCTAATTTTTTTTCCCTTTTCATGCTTCAATCTGTCACCTGGTCACTTCCTCTATAAGAGATTCGTTTAGGGGAGTTGTATTGTATTATTATCTGTGCTTTTGCAGTTTAGTGCAGAGTCAGTTTATCTTATTACTGTTATGTTCTTCAAGACAGATTCATTTAAGTGTGACCTAGCCTGTTATTCTGTGTGCCTCTTGCATCTCTATTGGGCATTTAAGAGATGTAGAACTCTCTAATTTATTTAAGCAGGGCACTTTAAAGCAGTATCTCGGTAATTTTCATTGAGTTTAAGGAGCCCTTCTATGTTTTCAAAATGCTTGAAGTTTTTCTGCTCTTCTAAGGACTGCAAATATTTGAACAACAAAGAATAATGTTTAAGAAAGTTCAAGACAGACATGGAGGCAGTGAAAGGCACAGTGAGAGAAATGAGTGCACGTGGATTTTTTTCTGCATGGAAAACTCTACCAAGAAAACCACACCAACATTTTGGTCAGAAAAGTGAAAACTGGTCATTCGCCCAAAATACTAGTTTGTAATCTATTTCTCTTAAATCTAGGATTTTAAAGTTGCCCTCACATATTCTTTGTAATAAGTCAGAACAAATAAATTAGCACAAGGAAATACTTGCAAGTAACTTTTACAAACACTGCAACAAATCTTTTCTCCATGAAATACCACTAGGGAAGTTACCAGCTAGGACGCCGACTCAGAAGAGGCAGAAGTCACAGTTCTGTACAGGGAATACTGGAAAAATAAAACATGTGAGTTTGATCAAAAGTATGCTAATGTCAGGGAGAGTTTTACACAAACCAGGCTTAGTGTGAACGCTGTGGTTCTGCAGATCTTTCTTAAGCAAACCTCTTCTTCCATAGCTTTCTACATAGGAAAACATGGGGCTTTGACAGCCAAACCTAGAAAGATATTTAATCAAGATAAAAAATGAAAAGAGCAAATACAGACTAGATTCTTCAAGTAAATAAATAGGTAAATGAATAGCATTAAGCGAAAAGCCTACGAAGAATAAGTGACAGCCTGGGGGAGTGAACCAGGAAAGCCAGTTAACAAACAGTGCCCTCCCACTGGCAGGAGAGGGAAAGTAAGTCCATGTTACATGAGGCAGTAGAGATGAAGTTCAGTTCAGATCCTTACACTCTTCTCCTCTTCAGGAAAAGTCAGTGCAGCTGGAGTGCCAGGCCAGCTTTCACTGCCCATAGCTTTAATATCTATGTTTGATACTGCTGCATGTCATACAGCTTGCCCTTCGGCTGATACACTACTCCTGACTGGTTGCTGTGAACCTCTCATTGAAGGCACTAAGAACTGCCTGTGCAAACTAAGGACAGGGCCCTAAGTTATTTAGGGTAACAAACCTAATGAAGATTACCCTACCACTTTCTTTACTTTCCCATATTGCCAAGAATGTACTTAGCCAGTGGGCATTTGTCAACTTTCAACAGATTTTTTTGCAGGATTTGGCTTGGCTTTTTTCTCAGCTTCTTGTAATTTATTATACACAATGAAAGACAAACAAATATATAGTTTGATTTTACTTTTGGAGAGGGAATCCTAAGAATGACAGCTCCCAGGACACCAACCACACCAGCTGTTCTTTTATTTTCCAGTTCTTCACAGTAATGACAGTCTCATCTCTTGGTGCCAAGCGTCTTTGGAAAACATTTTAAAAATAAATGTAGCACACATGAAAACATGCCAAAACAGCTTTCTTCTCAACAAAGATTCTCCAAGAACAGAAGACGCAAGGGCTGGTGGGTAGTTGGGCTTCATTCTTGCAAACCAGAAAACTTACTAAAAATTACAGTGTTTGGCAATCCAATAAAAAATTATTCCCCTGCTCTCCCCCAACTAATAGCTTCTGATTAATCCCCTGGAAGTCAAAACCAAACACATCTGAATTTAGCCTAATGATACCAGTTTTAGCCAGGGAAGATTATTAACCATGATCAGAGTACCCAATCACGAGAGCTATTCAAGAAGATTAAACATGTCAGCATGGAAAGCATTAGATTCATCTGACTTTACAGGTCAAAACATCATGCATAATGTTTTGACTAAAACAGAAAATATTGGTCCCAAATCAGATCTTTTGCAAGCATTTATAAATGATATTAAACTAGGTGAACTCTTGATCTCTTCTTTGAAAGACACTTTTCTGAACGTCAGTGAATGAAAGACTTTGGAACATAGATTTTAGCGTTCTCCTTTCCAGGCAGTTCCAGTGAATTTATCCACAGTAGACAATCTATTATACTCACAGTTTAAATCTTCAAGTGCTTAAAAGTCCTTTTTGGCCAAACTTCACCTACTCAGGTTTTTTGTGTTCTTTCCTCAAAACCAAACCCCTTCAGGCCCTGGCCGTCTCTTGAGGCATTGCTCCAAATTTGCTTACATATTTTGCCATCCTCCTGGATAGTTTTCTGCTTCTTCAGAACAGAATAAACCAGACAAGCCCTCTGCAGCTCTCTTGAAGATAGCAGTATTTCTGCCTATTGATAATTCAACAGACACTTCCACTCATCATTTAGCAAGTTTAAATTTGTCTCCCTTACCTAGTATTATCTTTATGTAGGTATTTCAAACCGCATATATAACTAGCAAATGTTTTTCCCCACAGGTCTTCTGTATTTTCAAAAGTTTCTTCTCATTTTACTGCTTTGCCTACAGTTGACATAATCACAAACACCTATAAATAGTAAAAGAAAGGAGCTGGTTGCTCTGTTTGCTAGTTTGCAACATTGTGAACTGATGTGAGAATGCAAAGCCTCAAAGCTCTCTTGGCAGGTAAATGAAGAAGGATGCAACCTTAGGAATTTTCAACAGCACTGGAAAAGCCATGGCTTGACCTGGGTATAACATTGTAATTGGTCTCAGAAGACATGAATGGGTTAAGTTTATAAAGCACTTCATTTTCCAGCCACAGCTATGGTACCTTGGGTAATTACTGCAGCTTAAGTTAGACCACACCTTAGATAAACCTGTAATGCTGGCATTTTCTGCAAACATTTTCTTTACTGCAAGCTGTGGCTTGCCTCTCACATATATTTGCTCTCCATTTCCAAGTTGGTTTTTCCTTAGCTAGTTTGTACTCAGTTGAACCAACAAATCAGAAGTTGTTGATTTAGTTCCATATCTCTTGAGTCTTTGCGTGACACCACCATATGAGTTATGCGGTAACTAGTGCTGTGGGAGCCTGATGATTCACTTTTTGTGCTACATGGAAAAGACTGGGGATGAAAGAGGAGGAGGAAATAGTTCCATAGAGGAATACTTTGTTTTTCTTAAAGGTGAAAGAGGCCAACTTGATTACAGCTAATGCTAAGAAGGTGAATTTAGTTCTGGTGAGAAATGAACATATTTCTAGCTCTCCAGTGAACATTTTCAGTAAAGTTCAAAAATGCTGATGGTAATTTTTCATCAGACTTCATGGAAAGAAAACATATCTGCATATAAGCAGGTGAGTGCTCTGCAAACAGCAGTAACTATGGAGAAGATTTTCAGGGACCAGTTTGCTTCCAGGTCTTTGTCATCACCCCTGCTAGGGCTGCCATCCCCGCAGACTAACCAGCACTGCAGCACTTCCACTCAGGGCAATCTTCAGACAAGCAGAGATCTGCTGAACCTGTCTCCACCAACAAACACAACATGCTCTGGAGGAAATGCTTCAGGGATGATGTACAGAATCACCCCACGACTTCAGCCAGAGGGAGGAGCAGTTGCAGATGAAAAGCTCTTCCCTCACAGGGCCAGACCTGGAAAAGGATCTGTCCACAGCATCAAGCTTTCTACAGGCTGATGATAGATGCACTACACAATATTAATTGCAGCAACAACCACTAATCTGATAACTCTAGCTTTCTGAGTACATTCCAGCAAAGCAAAACAAGGTAATCCTCATGCTACCTGACATTTGCCCCCAGAAAAAAAAAAAAAAAAAACCTTTATGGGAGCCAGAAGCATATACCAAAAGCTAAGGAAAGAACAAGATTAAAGGATAAGATTTAAAACCTAATTTAAAACATAATATTGGCCTAATATTTCACTCAAAGAAAGTAATAACTGCCTTCAATTTGAACAGAATTCGGCTAAAGCTAACCACACTGGAGCATCTCAGCTTGGGCATAGATGACTAAAAAAACAATTTTTACTTTTTTTTTTTACAGTCATATGATTTAATCTTAGTGAAGTTCACATTTGAAAACAAAATGAGTAGCTGAACTTTATCTGTCACTTTTAAAACTTCACACTGAATAAGTCTTCATTCAGTAAAGAAATAGATTTCTAAATAAAGAGAAAATAAGATCACTATAGGTAAGACCTAAATATTCATGCGCCAGAAGATTCATGACTTTTTAGTCTTTGAGCTTGAGTTTGGACACCTGGACCTGAGAAGCCATATAAGACTAATACGCAAAAAAAAAGTTTGACCAACTCCCTCTATGTCAATGTGCTAAAGGGAAAATGCAGATCATATGTTTGTGAATAAGAGTCTGAACTCATGGAGACTTCATGCTTATGTTGCCCAAAATACAGACATCTTCCTAGGTGATTTGTATGCAGTGACTTGGCATTTGATTTTAAGATGTGCCCTGTTTAATAAATGGCATTAAGTTCAATAACCATAACAAGAAAAATAAATAACAAGCTTGATACCTGGAATCAACTATATACCAGCACAGAATTACTATATTATTGTACAATATCACCTGAGATATTGTAAGTATTTAGTGCAAATAAGATAATACATGTCAGTTAAACTGCAGTTGTATATGACACTTTGTGGAACCATTATGATTCATCTTTGACTGCCTTACCTGCCTTCTGTTCATCCATTTATGCTCCCTTAAGACATTAGCATGTCAAGTTCCTCAACATCTTCTGCAACAGAGCATTGCTAAAAAGCAAAAAAGTACTGCTTTAGAAGTGGTGGTAGTAGTGGGAGAGAAGGGTTCCTTCCAAGCATCTTTTCTACAAGAAAATTACATCTACATTTTCTACAAGAATTAAACTTGCCTATAGCACATTTACTGGCAACCCTTTAGAGAAATATCACTAAAGGGCAAGAAATTGGAACAATATACTACCAGACTTGGCTTCTAGACCCGGCAGATTGTCGGATGCTAAGATTTAAAGCTATTTTCACCTCTGCAATAGCTATTCTAAGCTGCTTACAGACAGTTTAAACAAACAGACCCTGAGATTTCCTCACTTAGGCTACAGCAAGCAAGGCACATGACTCTGCAGGTGGAGGAATTTGAAAATAATACTAATATTTTTTCAATGTTCTCAAACATTCTGAAGACACATATGTCAACATGCCGAAAGCAATATAGGCTGTTACATTACAAAAGATTTTTCAGAACAGATTTAAGATGAAGATCATCACAAAGCCAGTTAGTGGCTCCTAACTAACACAATACCTTAGAAGGTATTCGCAGTCATTTATTTCTAAGCGCACAAGTCTGCATATTCTCAAAGGCACACTCATAAATGTGAAAAACACTGCATCACTTCAATCTTTAAATTATTTCCAGTTTAACTGGCCTTCCATAGTGCTTTGAATTAAGGCCAGTTATCTTATTAAATGATCATAATTTCAGATTATCCATATGAAGGATAATTCTGAACTCCAGCAGTTTCATATATAACAGATACACAAGTTCTTGATTGAAAGAATTAATGTTTACATGGCCTAAATTTCAGTGGACATAAAAACAGATAACCCGGAAGCTTTGTGCTGATTATATATCTAAGTAATATCACCTGAGTCCTGTTAAAGGTTCTCTTATTATTAATTGCTAAGCAAAGCAGTTACTTCAATTTAAGTTACAAATAACTTGAACTCATCAAGAAGCTCAAGATCTACTTTATGCTGACAGCCCAAAGCCCCTGGAGAGTCCTCTGCAAACCTTTTGTTTTCATCACTTGCATAAGATACTAACTGAACAATAGGAGACAACTGCAAAAACATACTTGGAAGTACTGGAAACATGCTCCATTTCCATCTTCGCTCCATTTCTATTTTCACTCCAGGTACCAAAGATGAGCAAAAAAGAAGTATTAGCTGGATTAATATGTTCTTAAATATAATTTTTCATATATTTATTTACAGACACCCAGCAAAATGCATTCCTTTCCCATTGTAGATAGGTAGGTATGTGTAAGGGAGGTATACAAGTAACTATCTGTTCTTTAGGTTAAAACAGCTTGAGATAGGCTCAGATCCTCTGTCCAACAACTAAACAACACAGTTTAAAGAGATTTCATAAGCAATAAGAGGCACAAGAAAGCAGTCTTTTGGGGGCTAAACTCAATAAGTTGTAATTCACTGATAGCAAGCGAAAGTAATTTTATAGTAGAATGAATACAGCAACATGGGTGCTAAATTGCATTTTGAGTTTCATCAGTGGCAACCATAGCAAAGCTTGATCCTATTGATAAAATAATTCCTTTTACCAGCAACCTGAATTCCACCACACCATTAACTCCTACTTACCCAGCTGTAGGTGTTTTCTGGATACATGCTATTCTAATACATAAAAACATCCACACATTCTTATGGTTGTACCCAAACCAGCAATCAGAATGGAGCCAACTTCATTTACTGAATCTCAGACACACCTAAATTAAAACCTAACACAATTTTAACAGGACCCCATATATTTTCCTCTACAAGTTTTGTGCCTTTTGGAACTAAAGTGTACACAGATAAATCTGCATGATGACCAAATGCACGTATTTGTTACTGTGAAACTTTAGCATGCACTGAAAGATGAACCCACTACGTTGTACAAAAATATGATATCATAACTAGGCAGGTACAGACATGATCAACTTAATAAAAAAAAAAAAAGAGGAAAAAAACCCCAAACCAAATAAAAAAACTGTTGTTGGAGCAAGTCCAGAGAAGACCACAAAGATGCTCAGGGGATGAAGCACCTCTACTATGAAGACAGGCTGAGAGAGCTCAGGTTGTTCAGCCTGGAGTAGAGAAAGCTCTGGGGAGACCTCATAGCAGCCTTCCAGTATCTAAAGGGACCTAAAAGAAACCTGGAGAGGGACTTTTTACAAGGACATGTAATTACAGGACAAGGAGGAATGGCTTTAAGCTGAAAGAGGATAAATTTAGGTTAGATATTAGGAAGAAGTTCTTTACTGTGAGGGTGATGAAGTATTGGAACAGGTTGTCCAGTGAAGTTGTGGCTGCCCCGTCCCTGGAAGTGTTCAAGGCCAGGTTGGATAGGGCTTTGGGCAACCTTGGTCTAGTGGCAGGGGAGTTGGAAGCAGGTGATCTTTACAGCCCTTTCCAACCGAAGCCATTCTAAGATTCTATGAAACCACACTTAAACCTGATGTTTTCTTACCTTATGTCCCCTAGCACAGGTTTATTTTCTTAAAGTTCATAAAGACTATTAGAGGAAGTGAATTAATACCTTTAAATGTCCACTAGCTCTATCTACTATCTACTACGTAGGTTTTTTCCTACAGTACAAACTAACTCGACCCAGCCAACAACAGCACAAAAGCAGTGGGAAGAACAACTGGAAGTTATAGATGTTTTTTATATACAGTACAGCAGTCTCACAACAGAAAGTATGCATGGCAATCTGGCTGTATATTTATTCCCAAGTACAAACTTCAGCATTTAATGTTCTCAGTTGCCAAAACATTTCACAACGTAGTAGAGCACCACTTCAATTGTGGATGCTTGTTTTACAATAAACATATCTTCACCAGATTTAGTCTCCTGCTAGTGGTTTACCACAAAGTTTACATGCTCCTGCAGAGCCAACAATTTATTTTGTAGCAGATATACCATGAAGAAACTTTTCTCTTCACAAAAAAATTGTAAAAAGCACTATTTTATCAAGAGGAAGCATGTGCAGCAACATCACCTCTTCCTCCCTTGATGGTGCTCATGCAATTCCACCTTGATGCAGAAATGCCACCTCTGAAAACTGAGTGGCGCACTCAGTAGCTGTTTCTCCAAAACCTAAAGAATGCCAGCTATTGTGAGTTCTTGCTGAAATTTTAGTTGAGAAATCTTTTTCCCAGGATCAGCAGTGCTAAATTTGAAGCCCAGACAGGAGGCACTGGCCAGCTCAAATTCAAAGAAAAGTAAGGAACATCCAAGGATTCAAAGGACCCCATGGATCCCGTGCGATTTCCCAGGACTTCCTGCTGAAGAACTGAAGCTCTCCAAAAGTCTTTCTACTCAAATAGTTAATCTGCTCTTTACTGAAAATAAAGTTTACAGGGAATAGCTGTTCATCTCCAAAGCCTCACAGAACTTCAACTGAATAGACTAGCACTTTGCAGGGAAGTGAAAGAGGAAAAATCATCATCTTTAAAACCTCCATAGATATTCTAATCTGCATGTTGGCCTTTAGCTGGATGCATTCCTTGGAAGCCTCCAAAATACACACCACTTATGCAAAGCCTGTAAGTGCTCCAACAAGAAACTCTGGACACACTGTTATGTTTAAAACTGCTCAAGCTCCACATTTCTGTAATCCTCAGATAAAAATTCTCTGGTTAAAACTGTGACTAGTCACTTCAAGGAACATCAGCTTTTTTCAATAGCATGCAGCACACTGGTCTCTGGTCACATTCACAATGCAGTCTGAGGGTATTAGCTTCATCAGTCTGCTCCTGCTGATGCCTTTGCGTTCTCTGAGGCTGGAGATGCAGTCATTGTTGATGAATCAAGGAGCTTGCTTTGAATTTCCACATGCTAAAAGGAGGAAAATCAATCTCAAATTCAATGCTCTCTCTCCGCCGCCTCCTTCCAAATGGAAAAAACTGCTCCCGAAGGTCACAACAACACTACCCTCGGAATCTTACAAGAAAGACATTAGAGCAGAACATGATCCTGCACTCTGTCATTACTGGGGGATATTGGAAAGAGGACAAAGGAACATGCACACATGAGTGGGGAGTGGGCTCTTGTATTGGCCACATTCAACTTGTTTGTTCAAGAAAAAAAAAAAAGGAAGAAAGAAAGAGTGGAACAAGACATGCATGCTTGATGCTGTTAGTGCTTAATATACTGGAAAAATTGTTTAGGAACAGTTCATCCTTAAAATTACTCTGCAAAACCATCAGTCATTGAGATCTTCCATTATCTGTTGCGTGTATGTTTCTTGTACTCTATCATGTTTAAATACACTTATTTTTCTTGTGGTTTTAGCTTGACTTCCATGCTTTTGATCTGGATGACTCCATGAAGTTTTTCACCCTTTACTGGCACTGCTGAGCCAGTGATATCGCATATATCTAGCATTACTGTTATCTTTAGAGTATCAACTCTGTAAGAGACTTTTTCATGAGGAACAGAGGCAGTCTGCCTGTGAGGTCAGCTTATGGCCCAATCATGTTCACCAATAAGTGTCCTAGCCACTTAACATCTCAACTCACAAACAGTACTGAACTGAAGAGGGCAGCAGCACTAGAAGCAGTTTGTGCAATGACAGTATGCCACAGACACTTTGCTAGATATGCCATGGGCACTGAAGAATTAATGCATTATGTATTCTTTCAGCTGTAAGGGCAGAAAAAAAATACACTCTAATTAGTAAATGTATCACATGGTCTTTCAGCTGGATGGCTGCACTAGGGAATACCCCAATTCCTCCATTCATTCTCTTTTTTCCCTTTTTTTTTTTTCAGGACCAGAAATCAAATTTTCAAAATTAGTTTTTAAATACTTCATTAATTTCTACTTTCTTTATGCACTGTGATGATTCCAGAATAATAGTAGCACATGAGGAAGAAAAACAAAAAAATCTGGTCTTAATATTGTTTTAGATAACCCAGCCTTCTGTACCAAGGAACACTAGCCTGCAGCAGAATTGGATCATGAGCTCCAGTTTAGTATGGGCAGCTGCAGTCCAATGCCATCGCAGCAGCAACATCATATATTTCTCACTTTGATAGTAACAAATCTTCTAATTTCCAGTTTAAATTTATTCATGGGCAGTGTTTCAAAAAGAAATGCAATAAAGTATTGTACTGTGACTTACACCTTTTGTGTAACTTAGATTATAGAAACAATGAAATATGTTATAAATGTCATCCAGATTTATTTTAGTGTGCTGCTGAACTACATTAAATGGTTGACTCGTCTAATTTAAGTTTGAAGCGTCTGTTAATTCATGCCTAGATTGCAGCTGAACAGGAGCCAAAGTTCATTCTGCTTTGGTGTTCTGCAAAATTTAAATCAAGCAAAATATTTAGCACTTTCTATTATTGTTATTCTGTAAGCAACTTAGTATCAGAGCCGAGAAGTCTGTATCAGCACACGTGGGCTTGTGTATAAAAAGCCAGGAAGCTCAGAAAGCTCTAGGCTGACAATGGCCAAACTTCGTATGTGTGTAAGGTAAATTCAGCTCCAAGATACTTCTTACTACTTTGCAAATCTGATCCTTCTCAAACAGGAGAGGCCTACAGTGCTAGGGAAACTGCACAGGGACTTCTGATGCAAGAAGAAAAGGAGAAATTACATAGTTTTTAGCAAAGCCAGTATAGAGCTTCTGAACGGCTTCAAACAGACAAAACCCTCACTGCAAGGAATGGGAGGGAATTACCTTAAGGCAGGAAAATCCCTGCTCCTTGAGTCACAGCCACTGCAGGTTTTGCAGCTGCTCTGAATCAACCTGTATTCAAATTGGCATAATGTACCATCCTATGAGCTCTCTTCAGCAGCCTAAGCACTAAGAGCTGGTGCAGCTTGAAGGTTACGTGCGCTGGAGTTGGCCAGGTTTGCATCAAGAAAGACAGCAATCACTTTCACAGCCACCATATACAATGTGCTCAATACAAATGCTGAGGTAATGTGGCTGGCAGGGGTTGCACCAGCTCTAGCAGACAAAAAACTCCAGAAAAATACATATTTGTCTTGGGTATATCACAATATCTTGCAATACAGGATACGAGTTAAAGGGTGATTCATTTAAAGCAATACTGGCATAATGGTGTCCACTTCAACAGTGACATGCACATAAGCATACACCATAACAAACTAGAGAAAAAAGGGAAGACTACAATAGCATACCACTTAGACTCTCCCTAGCTGAAAAAAATATGCCTTAAACCAGGCACAGATAAAGTTCTGCAGGGCTGAAGCAGCATTAGGAAACATCAGTGAATACAGAATATACTGCAGAGTGGCAACTTACTCCTATAGCAATGTAACAAGCAAAACCCAATAAAAGTTTTTTCATTGACCTCTGATTTTACAGTTTCACAATACCCAGGTTTTATCATGCATTGAGAGTTACCTCTCAGAAATTTAAATCAAAATATGTCTCCAAATCCCAGGTAAGTCTCAGTTTCGATGAGTGTGCTCAACTTCTGATGTAAACTATCTTATTTTCCTTGTGAACCAAGACAAATTTGCTCAATAAATTCTGAAATTTCACTTCAGTCTCCTATCTAAAGTACAGCTTGAAGACTGATTGTCAGAAGAGTCCTCCTAACTCCAACCTGCCTTTGAAAGCCTTCAGAGAACATACCTGAAATTATGTGTCTCTTTCATTCTTTATACTATCATTTATTGTCATGTTTATGAAATGGAGATTGTCAACATGACTCAAGCATCTGTCTGCTCTCACCAATGCCAAAGGTAAAACCTCCAGGAGCAGTTATGTGATCACTAGGCATATTCAGAAATCATTTGTGCAATATATAGCATAATGAAACCTCAGCTTGGCCAGGCAGAGCAATAATTACTATAGTGTGAACAATAAATTTCCAGCTATATAGGCTTCAGTTATAATCTCAAATGAATTTAAATAGTCTGGGGATTACTGCCTTTTCTGAGAAACAATTCTTCTGCATTGCCAGACAGTGAACTTGTACCAGGTCATCTACATGATAGCCCTCACTCCCAGAGAACTGTGTTCCCTTGTCATACACCAATTAAGCTACATCAAAATTTAGCCATGGCTCCAAACGATGTATCCTTTCAGTAAAGCTACATGGAGTAGATGTATGTGAGGATGATGTAAAGGACGTAATGCCATGCTTCCTCAAAATTGCATCTGCCTTAACTCAGGAATATAAAATTTAACAAACACACGAAAGAGAAAATTCCCTGAAAATACAGGAAAGAAGCTATCAGTTTTGTCTGATACCCTACTTCTCCTTGCTCCCCATACTCCTCAAAGAAGATAAGAAACTTCACTGTGTAAGAAAAGTAATTTTTTCCATAAGCTGTCCTACAGTTTCTTGGCAGATAATTATTTTGTCTTACTCTGCCTGTGCATGTGGGCTCAGAACTGTACCCAGAGCCAGCATAGAGAAGCTGCAAAAAGAACTTTTTTCTGCGCTCCCAGGTACAGGACTCTTGTCATTTGTTACGCTCTAAATTATCTACAATTATTTTGTTTAGCAGGCTAATATGGGAACTCTGTTTAATATGACAGAAAGAAAAATTTAACTGAGTTGTGCTTTGTATCGCACGTTAACAATCAGCACATTAATAAGTCTAGAAGATTGATATCAGTTTGAAAGGCAAAACCTACACAAAACAATTAATTAAGAAAGTTAAAACAAATGAACTGCTCAGGATGGAATCGAATCCATGAAACAAGATGGTAAAAGCCCAGAAGGAAATACTCTAATTGAAAACGGCAATAGAAGGCACACAGTACAGTTAAACACTATCTTATCAGAAAATTAGCAAAATGTAATTTTTTTTATTGGATTTTTACAGATGTTATTTTTAACCACATCAAAAAAAAACACCTCATGGCTATTGGCACAAATTGTCATAATTACTATAATTTGATGTCTGAGCTGTGGAGTGACTGCTCAGATAACTATCTCATTCTCCTTATGCTGTATTAGGAAAACAGATGGGAGACATATCTTCTTATATTTTTTTGTACTAGGTTTGGACTTCATTTGTGTCTATTACTGATTCTTATTCTTGAGAATACTAAAGAATAAATTCTTTTCCCCTACCTGAAACACTAGAGAAAATCAGGAGGTTAACATTAAGAGAGGTAAAGTCAACTTTAATTAACATACCAATTACATCTCATTTGCAAGCAAATTGTTTTATTTCCTTCCAATATGCTCCCTGGGGAAGTCTATTTATATACATATATATACGTGTGTGTATATATACACACACACGCACGCATAGTCATTGACTTTGGAAAGAAAAATCAAGCTCTATGCTCCCAAATAAAGAGAGAACTAGAAGAAAAATAGTTACCATTGTAGCCCATGTCTCAAGAGCCACATGCTGCGGGGTTACTAACACTTTCTAGCCTTGCAGATTGGTGTGAAAGTGCTTTACAGTTTGTGAATTGCACAGTAGTGGGAAATTCACTATCTATTTTGATTGAACTTTTCAATACCCCAAGTGTCTAATGCATACACATGTTAAAGACTGTTTCCTTCCTTAAAAGGAATACCTGGGGAATATAAAATGAGGAAAAGCAACCTCTAACTGAAAGGGAAAAAAAAATACAGGGAAAAGAAAGACAAGGAAAAGGAAAAGACAGGGGAAAGAAAGAAAGTGAAAAAAATAACCACACAGGAAAATTATTTATTATGCAACGTAACTGTATAACATTTTGATAATATGCAGCTAAAACATACTTTGGACTGTGGTTCCACTAGCTCACATGAAAGCTAAGCAAGGTTAGAAGTTATCAGAATTTAGATGAAGGACTTTCCAAGGAAAATCTTAAGTGCTTTTAGAAATGGTGCTATTAAATCAGTAAGTGACCTTCTTCCTGTAAGTCAGGAACTGGGCAACCTCTCCCCCACAGTGTTGCAGTGCCATCCTTATAAACAAATGAAAAAAAAACCAGAGGTCCTAGGTCTTACATACTTGCTAACCTCTACAAGTTCCTATAGTACCCTCCTTTCTGGTCATTGGAGAATCAAAAACAGGCATCAAGGTGAGTGACACTGTTATACCTACAAGGTAACATGCAGGAAGAGGAGGAGTTTTTAGTTGGGGGTGATGAAGAAAACGGCTGCAGTGAAACTTCTGCAAGTCAACATCATCATCCCCTGCAGCCAGCACAAGTTTCACCCTGCATAATTTCATTCATCTGTAATTTCAGCTACATACATCACTCCTGTTTCCCTTCTGTTCTAAATTTTTGGTCAAGGCATGATAGTGTAGGAATTCCTCCTCTCCACTCTTTGCTTTTGAATTACTGTTAATCGTATTCTTACCACCAATGTCACCAACTTTTCCAAAACAGTGTGGAAGAATGGAAATATGTCCTCTAACACAAAAAGACAAAGAAGGCAAGAGATCACAGAAGTGCTGTAACTGCAAATCATTCAGGGACTGCAGTACAACCAACAGATATGCTACTTCGGAGCACAGCTAAAAAGCAGAAAAAAACATGAGAACAGGAAAATACAGCTTAGAAAGCTGGAAAAAAGAATTAAAAATGGCTAGAATCTGCCTTTATTTAAAGCTTGGTTCCATTGCCTGAAGCCAGGCAACAGCATGTAGCCTGAGATGCCATGTGCTATCTCCAGCCTGGCCTCTACCCACTCCAGAAAGACAAAAGTCTCTGCAATGCCCCCCATGAGACCTGCTGGCCCTTCTGTACAGCCTCTCAGCAGCACCTGAGCTTCACAGAAAAATCAGCAAGTAGATAAGCATTGTCACTACTTTCTTTATGGCTCTTAGTCATAGAATACATAACATCCTAGACCTCCCTGCAGAAATATGTGAACCCCAGGAAATGGAATACTTTGATTATTCATGAAGCTTAAAGTATGAATAAACAAAAATACAAAATTGTAAATCACAAGAGACACACCAGTCCTGATTCCTATCACATTGTTCTAATACAAGCAAAAGCATGCAGAAGATGAAACCAGGAATGCAATACATTGCCCATCACAACTACCCAGGTGTAATTCTGTAACTTTACCATACTGCAAAAGCAATATGGGTCATATGTTCAGTAGATCTAACATCCAGGAGGTCTTGTCAACATCCCACAGGTGTGCAGAGTAGTAGAATATGTGAAAGGAAAGCAATTATGTGGGTGGGTACACATACAAAACTGTGTTTCTAAGTCCTGGATGAATTCATTCCACACATCTGTAGCCATTTCACATTGAGGAATTAGATAAAGGGAAGGGGAAAAAAAAAAAAAAGCCTACAAAATTCTTTTAAAGGTACCTGAGCATTTATAATAATCCTTGGCTCTGTCCTCAAGCACTTCACCTCTCCCAGAAACCTATTTCACCAGATCACTCTAAAAACCATCACTGACAGGTCCAACTCAGCCATCACAAGTTTCACATCTCAGTCAATACACAAGTTTCTATTGCCTTCAACACCATCTTCTACGCAGACTGTGCTTCCAGAATGGAGGGAGTAAGCTGCAAGTAGGAGCAAAAGGAGAGAGCCTTGCCACCACCCCACACCCCTTACAGTTTAATTGACAGGAGGGATTTCCTTGGGGATTTTAACTTGAAAACCAAACAATAAGCTACAATCCAGCCATTGTTCTGGTCACTTTACTCACATGTTACAAGCCTTTATTTTATTCTGTGTCTGGTTTTGTGTTCTCAGTTTACACTTGTAGAGGTAGGGACATGAGTATGCATCTCCTGTATTTCTGGAGTATTTCCACAATGCAAAGGACAGGTTACACTACAAGTGGACTAAATGTGACAAAGTGACATTATACTATGCCAGCAAAGAGGGAAATAAAAACTGAAGCAGGATCTCTTGGGTCTCAGCAAATACAAACTATAGAGTCAGTTTGACTTTGTGTGTGGAGAAGAAGGGGAAGAACAGAATTAATACCAACTCTCTGTAAAATATACACTTAGAGATATATAAATATCAAGCAAACACCAGTGATTGTTGGATTAAAGTAGCTCACACCTGATGGATTGGGAATGCAAAATACAATCTCCTCTTAAGTGCAGAAAAATTAGTGCTGAGAAATTGGATTAGCCCCTTTTGCGAAGGAATACTTTAATCTTCTCTGTAAGTCTCCAATTTCATGGGGTTTTTTAAGGTGCGCTTTGCTTAGTGTAAGTGCCCTTCCCTGTTTGCAAATAAAGGGCTATACCCTGTAGTCTTTTTCCTGAATGACAGAATTCGGACCTTAAGCTGCAACATATTATTTCTACAATAAATTTTCTGCTATAAGAAAGCTTAACCTTCAGTGATTTTAGTGAAACTTACTTGCTGGTAATATTAAATACCATGAAATAAATTTTATGGATATATTAGACGCTGATGTGATATTAGAGACTAGATGTATTAGTACTTTTTTCTGAATCTCAGCATCTGGAATCTTGTGATTATATGGAAAGTTACAGAAATTAAAATATATAAACTTGTAACTCGCAAGATTTCACAACAGTCCCAAGTGGAAGATAAAGTCCAAGTGGAACTTAAAAACTCATAAAACGAAGCAATATTTACTCAGCAGATCAAAGGCATTTAGTTCACATGGGATACATCACCTCTACATTTTTCTACTGCCCTCTCTCTCCCTGCCCAAATAACCCCATTTCTTCTTCAGCAACACCTCCCTTTTCACCCTGTTACAATTTCCCAAATCTGTCTCATGTCCCCCACCTACTGTAATCCTTTCTTCTGTACACCCAACTGTCCTCTAGCATTTCCCTCTGCATTTTATCTGCACAACGCTTTAGATCCCCAAAGCAGACAATCTCTCAGTAGATCCACTCCCCTTTGTTCCCAAGACTGTCAAATGCACTTAGTACCTGCAGAGCTCCAGTGTACCATGCAAAGTCCAGAACCCTATTATGCCTTCAGCTACCGAGTCTCCACAGATGCTGAGGAAGACAAAGTATAAAATGAGCTTCATTTTTGCTTCAAGCCTAAAATTCTTAAAGTGGGCAGGATTTTCCATTGACTTACAAAGTCCTTGGAAAATTACTTTCCAAAATAGATATTTATATAAATACATACAGATATATATTAATACAAACAAATTCTCAGCCATGCTCCAAAAGTCCACTCTCATGGGCTGCCAAAAAAAAAGCAAGAGCAACTGACTTTACAAGCCCTAAATAACTCAAGCCACCTGGGAGAAAGAAACCACAACATTTAACTTTCTTTCTCTTTTGCACCTCATTTAGCCCTTTCCGACTGTGCCTGCACCAGCCCAGGGTGCTCCACTATCCCCAGGATTAGCAGAGATCTCTGCCGATTGCTCACACCTGCAATTCAGACGAACCCCATTCCACTTTGTGCAATCAGCCATATCTCTGAAAGGCCATCAGCTCCCAAGCTGACAGGCAAACAGAGACCCACCTGATGGGTCAGATCAGACACCTGCAAAGGGGCTGGAGCAGGAAGGAGACAGGAGAGGGAGGAAGGGAAGAGGTGGAATTATACAATTAAAAAACTGGACTGATGTTTTGAAGGGGAGGAGTATTACCCATAGGTATATTACAAACACCTGACTGTGAAACCAGCACTCCTATAAAACTCCCAATGAAGTTGTTTAATACTCAGGAAAGTGGGCCCCATTGGTGGAAATCAATCTACTGGTTTCAAAACAAGAGGTCACAACTCCTAATAGCCACTGCTTAGGGAATCTAAAATTAATTTATCACCAAATCTCCATTACCAAAATGTATATTACTGTGGTATTTCACCAGTCTTTCTACTTTTTCATAGATGCACCCTGAATAAATTAAGACAATTTATTTTCCTTTGTTTCAATTATATCTGTGAACTGAGAACATGAAACACTGTCCTTATACTATGGCTGGATTATGCCTCTGCCAGAAAACTGCCTATTACTGAACATGGAGAGCACCCTAATACATCCATAACTAAATATGATCAGTATGGTGTATTTATGCTTTAGTAATTACTATTAACAAAAGAGAACACAAAACCCAAATTCTACATGACTATTGCTGTCTCTAGCTATATACATGTGTAACAGCAGTGTTCTTGAGAGAGTATTCACAACTTTTAAAACAACTGTCACTGCACAGGGCCCATCACTGATTCGTCATTCAAGAAGAACAAAACCACATAAAGCACACACACAAGACAATGTCTGTCAGAAGCAGCTGTTCACCCTGCATATTTTCTGTCTTAAAATTCATTTCAGATTAATTTGTTGTAAGAAGGGGGTCTGATCTCATTATTATTTTAAATCTTGTTCTGGAAACTGACAAAGCCCAGGCCTCAGCTGGTATTATTTAGTTCTGGGCCATCCAGTCATCAAAGCTAAGGATATGACTTCAAACCAGTTTTAGCTCTAACTTATCAACTGAGATTTAAAAGCAGCGCTTACAGAGGGGATGACAGTAACCTGTACCTCTTCTGGCATCATTTAGCCTGAGATCAATTTTTCTCTAATGTCACTCCTTCTTTCTAACTACTGCAGTGAGTGTAGAAACCTAATTTTGATACAAGGAATAGAAGGTATCATCTCCTTGCTTTCTAAAGTGGCACGCCACAAAGAACAGTGACCTTGTAGGGTATATCACAGCCATATTCCTTTGTGGAGCTCTGAACTTTATTACTAAATAGCCTTATTTTGTGCCAAGCGCAGTATTCACCCTTGTAGCAATATCAACAGGGCCAGAGCACCTGAAATCTTTGCTAGAACTGACTGAACATTTATCTACCAGAAAGGCAGACAGGGTTTGTAGACATGAGGAAGCATACAGTGGGAATGAAGAGGCAACAGGCCAGGTCTATGTGTATTCAATTCCCACCAAGACCTCTCACAGTTCTGGGTAAGGTACCCATGTGAGGTACAACAGCAATAACTGAGGAAGTTAAAGATAACTGAACACTATTGCTCCCCTGGACAGACTTCATCACACAACTCTCACTAACATGCTTCTTTCCTCTTATCACACTGCCAGTGACACTGGACTGGCATGGCTCCCATACAAGTACAGCCTTGTCGGCACTTCGATGTCTTTGAGGAGGGAGAAAGTTCCTCCTGACTTTTCCTGCGCTTAGCAACTTTGCTTTCTATAACGGCTGAGGAGCAGAAATTGTCAAACTGCTTGGAGGTAGCTGGCTCCCAATCACATTTAAGAATATCTTAATATTCAACAGCATATTGATACTTGTTGCTGCAGCTAAATTAAAGAAACAATTAGCATCGTACCTCTTTGTAACAAAGTATTTTATCAGTCAAGTAGAATACAGAGCACAATTATATGGCTATATCTAGAGATTACACACTGCGTCAAATGTCAAATCATGTCATGTTAACCGCTAAGTTATCTTGAAACTGTTCAGTGATAAGTGAGAAAGAATTTGGTGTCTCTCTGTGTGGTCTCTTGTGCTGGGTGCATATTTTCCAGTTGTTATCCCCCTGACCTGCATACCTGCCATGGACTCCTTCAAGCTTATCAATCAAACTAGAGAAGAGAAAGCCTAGTCTGACATCTGACTTTAGCTAACAGGAAACAAGCAGTAGTCCTCTGCTATCTAGTCCCTTTCTTCTTATCCCCAAGATGTAGGAAATGAACCAACACCTTGCTGAAGAATAATGAATGGAGCTGATACATCAAACAGGCCTGACAGGTTCTTTAAAAAGAGTTAAAGAAAAAAGAAAAGAAGAGGAAAATGTGCTCACAAAAATTCCTTATTTACTCTTCAAGCAAGTTGCTCCAATATTCACTTACAAATGATTAATATAAAATGTTTTCTAGCTTGAGAACCAGGAATAAGTATTGAACTTCATGAAGTCTTTCATTAGAGGACAAGAGAAGATCAGATCAGCTGCTTGTGCCTTTGAAAGATCATTTCTACTGGGCACATAGCCTCTGTTGGCCAGCATTGACTTTTCACTAGGGAGCATAATATTTTAAAGGAGAAAAGGACCAAAAGCAATAGGTTTCCATGCTTTTCTGCCTAACAAGCATTAAGACCATTTGCATAAGTGGAAAACTGACATAAAATGTTGTTAGGTGGGTGACTGGAAGGACAGGCAAGGGCATTGAGGTCAGGCCTGTGGTAACTGCAATAATCATGCATACGATATTTAATCCAAAACCCCTGCAGAAGCACCAGTCTATACACCTTCATATGATCTCTCTCTGAAGACTCAGGAATTTTGTTTGGTTTTCAACTTATAATCATTCAGTTAAATTTTCCTTTGTGAATTGTCTAATAGCTGTAAGCAGCCCCAGACAGCATTTTAGTCTATTTAGTACTGCCAAATTTTGAAAGTGTTCTTTTCTGATCTATTGGCATTTTTAGGTTTTCCAAATCAATGGAATACAAAACATCATGAGTCTTTCCTGATTCCCAGTCTTTGAAATAACCTAAAGGTATTATAAACAAGACCAACATCACCTTCAATCAAGGATGTCCTGAGTAGTAACAATGGAAATCAAAGAAGCTAACTTTCTTTTAATCCAATAAGAACGTAATGTTGAATTAGGAAGGAAATTCAGGACTGGGTATGTTGGGTTTAAAACCATTATATCCAACTGTACCTGTATCCCTCAACAACAACAACAACAACAACAAAAATAAAATCCTGCACCATGCTTGGAGCTTTTATTTTTATTTAACCTATATCCTCCCTTTTAGTGCAGCTGCTTGCCATCATCTCTCTGAATCTGAGGAGAATGCATGCATTATAGGAATGCTTTGTCCAATTCTAATAGAAATTTACAATAACCACCAGATATTTATTTAAAAAAAAAAAAAGAGAGAGAGAAGGAAAAAGATTGAGGCTTAATTACACCACAACTATGCAACATGATGTGCTTAAGCAGCGACAGCAGAGATTCCTTTTCTCAGAAAAGATCAGATATGAGAAAGTACTGAAGCATTAGCAGAGCCCACCTGTGTGTTAGACCACACTAATGTAAGTTTGGAGGGTTAGTTTATTTATTTATTTATTTTGCACAAAGTAGGTAATAGCGAGAATTTAAAGGATAGCTCTAGCCGCCTTGTGATACCTTTCTAGTATAAAACTTCATTAGCATTCCACAAATAACAAACCTTTTAAGTCAAATTGAATGCACTGGTTGAGTTTGACTTTCTGAGATTTCTGGCTCCTCCTCTTCTCATCCAGTACTTCAAAGGAATGCCTCTCTCTTCTATTAAAAGTCTGCATCTTGTAAAAATTCACCACACCCTAGGAATTCCCCTCTTGGAATACACTATTCAGGCATCTTATTTTTAGAGAAAACATTTCCAAAACAACCACAACTGGAACATGATTGATCAGAGAAGAGGAGGGTGCGTGCTGGTAATAGTACTTTATTCTACTTTGTAAGACACAAAAATTTACACAAAATAATTTTGCCACAATCCAGAGAGAGAAGCCACCTAGAACTCTGGTAACTCTTTTCTAGCCCAGCACGATACAGCTCTAGAGTGAAGAAACACACAAGTAAACAGATCAGAACTGGCATCAGAACATTGTTGTGTAATGCAAGGCAAAGAGGGTGGCTGTGCATTCAAAGGTCAGAATTAGAGAAGTTTTGGGACAGTCTTCCAGTAGGAACAGCAGAAGGCAAACCCCAAACTGACTGAAACGTGGAATCAGATAGACTTATAAATTGGTTTTATGTCCAAATACTGCTTGAGACAGCAACTACAGACTTGATGATCCAGTGAAATGCTAAAGCAAACAGTGCTCCTATTACAGACCTTCTTCACACTGAGGGCATAAAGGAAGCCATTGCCATGTTTTGCCCACACAAATAAAACTCAAATAGGGATCTGGGGTAAATCAATTCCAAATTCCCTAATATCTGGTAAGTTATAGAGTCTAGGCCAAAATAAGGAAGGCAGCATCTTGAGTAGTTTTCCAAATTAACTTCCTTATTTCATTTCCACGCAGGTTAATTCTCTTGAATCACTGTTAAGGAAACACAAAAGGATAACAAATACATAAATGTTGCTTCCTTTCCTCTTTCTAAGCAGAAAGATTTGAGATTTTTTTTCAGTCAAGTTTTGTAAGTATCAATAAGATACAGTTACATATTAGAAAGGGAAAAAAAAAAAAAGGAGTAGTGCCAGCTTTTACTTCTTCTCTTATTGTGGTTTTACAGAACAAATAGAGTGGAGAGATATGGAATATGAAGTCATCATAAGTAGGCTCTTTTTGTTCCCACTGCTCTACACAAGTGGCTTATAGTCCAGAGTTACAGTATCAGAGTTCTGCAGTCATTTCAACTGGTACAAGTACCAACGTGTGGAGTGAGCTGAGCAAGCTACGTCCTTGAGGCTCAGACACTGCAGTAGTCAACAATGCACCTGACAGAATTAGCACCAAAGCAACTGCAATTAATAAATAAGGACTTAGAGATTTTGAAGTAGGGATGGATATTAAGCATGACTTTCTGTTCAAGACACGAGTAGTACTCTTGTGCAAAGTAGTACCTTCTGCAAACTGTAGTCCTTACTTGGGCAAGACTAAGTGGTATAAATACAATATATTTCCCATCCAGGGCCAGAGGCGACAGCGAAACAAAACTCTGATGTCAAGGCAATCCTTCCAGATCATATTCAGATATATTGTCACCACCAATTTTTAGTGACCTACTAAGCCACTATAACAGAATGTAGGCTTTAATTTAGCAATTTCCACTCAAAGCTCTCAGAGTTTTTGCAGAAACAGGAATACATTTAAATAAAATATTCCTTGGTGGAAGGAGGGGAGAGCAAGAAGAGGAGGGGGAAACAGAGTGTGGACACAACATTTAAGTGGAAAAAATAGAGCCTGGAAGTTGAATTTACCTCTCTTTACAGCCACTACTATTAAATCTACTGGAGTACACTTTTTCTTGTTAATAGACAAATAATGCGTATACAAGCTTATACATCAAAGTGAATGTAAGTGCATCAGACATGGCTGGAACCTACTGAACAGGAGCTTAATATTAGCGAATGAATAGGTTCACCATATAATATATGAGCATTATTCAACAGATGCTAGTATGGACTGAGCAGTGAGAATAGTTGATGCTGTATGTGAAAGCATTTGGTGATCTCACTCCCAATTCCTACTCTGCTGTTAGAATCAGAAGTGCCATACAATGAAATCTAAATTAACTTCTCACTGGCCTTTCCTCTCAGGCATTTTAGGAGACAGTTGCGTGTTAAAGACACCTGATGGCCTCAGGTCTACTGATAAAAATGACTCTATAAAATGAGAAGAATTTACAGTACCATTAGGTATGAAATTTGCAAGCAGGTAATCAATGCTCTGTAAGGACACAGGGTGAAATCTGCTGCCTTCCAAATGCTGCATCTTCACATTCAGGGCAAAAAGAGCCCCGTCCAGCTCAATTCTGCAGCTATTCAGATTTGATTTTTTTTTTTTTTCCTGAAATCTCTGGATTCATAAAAAGGAAAGAGCAAGGTAGTATCCCTACCCAGCCTCTTCCTGACTAGAGATATGAAAAGAACAGAAAACTACCTAGCACAATCACCTTCTTTTAAGATTTTGGTTGAAGCCTTAGATTCCAGCTCTCCTCAGCCCAAACTGCCATACATCTATGAAAGCATCTGGCCAAGACACATATACAACAACTAAGGATATCCTCTGCCTGGCCAGGTACCACACAGGCTTTGTAACATTCATCTCTACGTGCCTATACCATGTTCATCATTGTGATATCTGAACATCTGTACTTACTGAAATGCTGCCTATTCATCAATTAAGGGTGTATTCATCGCTATGACTGCATAACCATAACACATATCAAGCCCTTGTATACAGCATATACTCTGTTCACTTGTCTCCTTTTACACAAACAACTCAAAAAAATAAAGCAAAACAAAACAAAAAAACTCCACAAAACACCAAAAAAAAAAAAAAACAGAGACCAAGATGCCAGTTGTTAGTCACCTGCATCATAGAAAAGGTCTCAATATTAGGCTTCAATTCCATTGCACTGATTCACAGCATAAAGGTATTTGCAGAGCCTCCTCATGCTATTTCCTCAGATAAAAGGAAAAGGCTTCCATCTACAGTTCATTAAACACAATTTTATCTTGGTATCTTCCACATTAGAAATAAACAGCAGCTTAGATTATCATATTTATTTATTTTTAAAGGATCACATTTTTGTCATCATTGACAGATAAAGCTTCCAAATGAAGAATGCCCCAGACAATTTTTTTTTAAATATGTTTGCCTCTGAGTAACTCTACATAAAAGGGAGATAACACCCCACATGCACACACACCAGGAGGGGGGGGCAAGACATCCTTTCTCTCCCAGTGCAAACTGCACACAGTGCTAACGGCATTTCAGTAGAAAACATTGTTTGCATTGCTGCTATTTGAGTTCAGACTCACTCTAACTTTCAATCACATCACCTGCACTTTTCCAAAGCAGATTCAAAGGTCTAAAAGAGCAGCTAGAAAACAGAGAGGGACATTCATTTATTTATTTATTAAAAGGGCATTTTTCCCAGATTTCAACTAAACCTCATCCACTCTTGTCACTCTGGGCAGACAGTTGAAAGCAATATTAGAGGAGGTAATTGCATAGATCAGTCAACAGCCTTTGTCTCCTTGCCACTGAAACTTACAGTAAAATGGGCACAAAAAAACATTGTACTGAATTAAAGACAGGTCTTTTTCTCCAGTTGCTTGCTGCTTACCAGCTGTTGTGTTCAATGGCAGGGACAGAAGCTCTAGTGGTATCTTTAGGGGAAATCTAGCCTGACACACTGTCGCCTTTTTTTTTATCCCTTCTCTCCAGGCTTGAAACAGATTGCTCTTTGTTTCTAAAGTAAAACTTTACTAAAAAGTCTTCTATCTTGTCATCTACCATTAAGTCATTAATCATGTGTGCAGAGCACTTTACTAGCTATGAATTTTTAGGATTTCGAATTTACAAGAACACCATCACTGACTTCTCAGATTGACAAACATTTTTCTCAACCCTTTGATCTTATTTGGAGTAACTCATGAAAAGACTCAGAGTAGCTGCTTAAACAAACACAGT
Organism: Coracopsis vasa; assembly: GCA_026283785.1. Classification (NCBI taxonomy): domain Eukaryota; kingdom Metazoa; phylum Chordata; class Aves; order Psittaciformes; family Psittacidae; genus Coracopsis; species Coracopsis vasa. The sequence continues at coordinate 60,360 of JANHGB010053541.1, forward strand.
ACAGGGAACAGACAAATTTTATTAACATTTCATTGTAAATCACGGGCAGCAGCCCACACACTGATAAAAACAGATACTGCACTGTCAAAAAAAACCTGTACCTGTTATGAGTATGTCAGAACAGTTGCAAGAAAGCTCCAAGTGTACCATGTGACAGAATTACAGCTGCCAAAGTACAGTGAGATTGAATACATATTGAAGGGCACTGAACAGAAACACAACAATAGAATTAAAGAGTCAAAAATAGAAATTGTTTGGTGTCAGAACATGCATCATCAACACCATCTTTAAGACGAGAGTCATCACTCGGGTTTTGACAGCACAAGCTGGAAAAGGATTCTGTTTCCACAATAGTACGTTTTATCTTCACTTTCTGACCTAATTCAAAAGCATTATAAAGCACAGTGTTGAGACTGGTGCTGGAATTTTTAAGCCAAGTCCTGTCGTTTTAATCATGCAGTAGTTAAATAGGACCATTACAAACAGCAGAACAACATCAGCTCCATTGCAGTCTTTGCAACACATTAATGCATTTTATGAGAAAAAATTCAAAGCCAGCTCTTTTACAGGTGTATGTTTAAATACCTTTTCCACCTGAAATTTACATAGAAGATCATACTTCTGGAGAGTTCAAACAACTAAAATTCTGTAATCAATGAACATATTACAAGTTGCTGCTCACCTCAGAAACTATGGGCTTAACTTTTCAGGAGGAAAACCTGAAAGGAAATAATTATGGAAATAATTATGGAAAAAAAAGGGAATAATAAGGAAATAATTACTCTACCATTTGTTAGACAATTCTATTTGTCTGCTTTTTAAGAAGACAGTACTTTAAATTCCTGCTGAAAACTGGAGAACAGGCTAGTAGAAAAATTCTTTTAAATTAAAAAAACTTTCTGGCTTTTCTGTTCCTAAAAAAAAAAAAAAAAAAAAAAAAAAAAAAAAAAAAAAGGAGAGCATCATTCTTTTTTGTCAGAGAAAATGGAATTAAAAATGCCCAGACTTGAGGTTCATATTTTTACTGAAGCTTCTGAAGATACTAATCAAAGGCATATAAGAAGTTATATGACCCTTTTTTTAGTAAATAAATTGCTCCTTCCACTAGATCAAGGCAGAACCTAAAATAAATATATAAAATATTTATTAATTTTGTAGACATTTTAATACAAGTTTCTGATCCACACTTTGTGGTTAGGTACATATCTCATTAACTGAACAAAATCGTAGTCCCAAAGAACTGTAAAATTCTGAAACCACTTACAACAAAATTTGGGTGTGAACTGCCCTAGAGACAATCAACTTCTTTGTTTTCCTTTCACTCTCATTTTTATGTGAAACTAATTTTCACTCTTTTAGACTTGAACAGATACCTAAACTCCAAACTTTTCTAAGCAGGTGGCTCCAAGTGAGCTTCCTGCTGAAAGGGAGAGAAATAGTGTATACATGTGTGGCCACAACCCTAAAAAGTTTAAGCGAGGAAACTCCCTCCCCTCTATTTCCCCACCCATTCTCACTCCCTCCTCTGTACTACAGGTTGTGACCCTGTTTGCTGTGTTACACAGCAACATAGTGGGTGGAAATTTAATCTGGCTTCCCCACCAAAATCTGTATCATGTGCCTGTGAGCTACACACCTCCTCTTCCCAAAGCAACACCCCACTGGGGCCTCTGGGAAAATACTAGAATTCCTGAGCATTTGCCTTTGTTTAGAGTGGAAACAAGTGATTAACTCTCTTACTGCTAATGGAAGTTAAGGGCAGTGGTTAAACTTTCAGCAAGGTTTAGCAGACCTGAGAACACATCCTTTTACAGAAGAAAACAAGAAAACATGCAAATTTTAAAGAAGCCTTCTTTAAGCTTAATGGCAATGAAGCCTGTGGAGAGGCAGGGTGGAATTCACAAAACAGTGAAGGGACCTTATTCATCTAGCTTTTATGTTAGGAGGTTCCCTGCAAAATTCAAGTCCTAGAAGCCCACAACACTGGCAGATAAAAATACATGTTTATTGTCCAGGATACCATTGAGTAGATATCCTCAGATTAGCTTTAAAAAAAAGTCGTTGGAAATAAATAGCTGCATTAACACCTTGAGAAACATATTTATACTACCTCATAGTCCCACCCTCAATTCAAGACAGGCCAATACTGGGATTACAGACAGGCATAAACACTTCACATCCCAACAGATGAAGGCTTAATCTAGGAGAGGCTGCACATGCCTTTTTTGATTCCCTTTTTTGGCTATTAATAGTGGCTATGTCAGCGCACCCAAGAAGTGGCTTACATGCCTCCCATGAAGTTGCAGTTACGATCTGATATTTCAGATGAACACACTGAATGTTAAGACTGAAGCTTATTCTGCTAACAACTAAAGATACACAGTACAGGACAACGTTCAACTGCAAGAGCTGCTCTTCAGATACCACCATATCCCTGCTTACAGATTGGGTGAACTAGCTCCACTACACCAACCTGAGAAGCAAAACAAAGACTAGGATTCCCAGAAGTCTGCAGATGTAAAAAAGTAGGTTAGAGTTGCATGGCCAATTTGCATACCAAGTTACCACAACTGTACATGATGAAAGCAAACAGTCTGTCAGCTGTGGATTTGCATATGTAATTAGCAAGGTTAAATAAAAAGACACACGTAAGTTCTACCCATAAGAGGTTTTGCATGTGTACACATACATGGTGCAGAAAATTTGGTCTTGAAAGTGTCCTGGTAGAATAACACATAAACTAAGAGCTCCAGGATACTGAGAGCCTGGGCAAAGGGCCAGAACCTCCTGAGTTGTAATCTCATCTTTGCAACTGAATCACTGTGGTTTTAGGCAAGTAATTAAACTTTCCACTGTCTTAGTTTTCTCCTTATGTTACATACAGCCCAGTAGTTTCCCCTGTAGGTATAAGAAGGGTAAATAAAACATGTGTAAGAGCTAATACTTTACTGCCTGACCTTCACATTTTAAATCATCAAGAACAGTAATTTCATTACATTACTCAATTCTAGATTTCTTCTATCCTCCCACAGATATACAATTACAATTGGAGAGGATATTGTGGATTTATGAAACCTATGGTATAAGGCACTATACAAAAACAAGTGAAATCAGTGATTTCAGTGACTTAAAGATCATGCTTCATACTAAAAATTAGTGCCTCAGGACAGTTATACTGTTACATTAGTTTGATACAATAAAGATTCTGCTACCTCCAGTGGCAGCACATATTTTATAAACATCTACTAACACCCAAGAAAGGGATTGTAATCTACTACTTAGCCAGTGAGCTGAATTATCATTTTACATAATTTTTCCTAAAACACGAATATATAAATCAAATAAAGCAGCAGTTATAAGTGCTTTTATTATTAAACCCCCCAAATGGCCTTAAAATAAGATGTAAAACTACCATAAACAGAAGTCCAGTTTCAGAGAATGGAAGTCTCTCAGATACAGTGTGCTTTCTTGGCCCTTACAAAACAAAGTCCCACAGTTAAGCTTAACCCTTCTTGACCAATGTCAGTTAAAAACAATCGGTGTAAAAAGGAAAAACAGACTTTCTACAGCAAGTAGAACAGCTTAACTTATATCCTATTCTACAGTGACTTATACACAATCACTAGTATGCAATTTACAGCTCTTAATATAACTCTCACCTTTTTTTGACTCGTATTTGCGCTGCACACTGCACAGAAGTCACCAAGTTCAACCTTTTCAAGGGAATTGTTACCTAAAAGACTGGGTGAGATGGCTATGGCTGAAAGCTCACAGGAAGTGAGAACACATGCAAGTTAGTGTAAGTCCTTTCCTTGTTACAGAACTGTAAACCCTAATGCCTCATAACAATCCCTTTCTTTCACCTGTGAACTGACATGAAACCTCTGTCCTTGAATCTGACCCAAATAAAAATCTCCTCCACTGAGGAAGTGAGAAATATGATGTGAATTACCACCATACACCAAAAGGAAATGTTCCTATTTAAAGTTTATTGTGTCCATTATTTCTATAGAGCATGAGTGTTTCCAGCAAATACCTGTAAGAATGCCAGCCCTTTTGTATTGCCTGCAATTAGCTTATCTCCAATTATATAAACAGGTACATGATGACAGTCTTTGGTAATAGAGGTATTATGGAGAAAATAAGGGTTGCTTTACTTTGAGTATAGGTCTTAGTAGAAAACAGATTAAAGCTTATGTGGATATACAAAATAATAGATAGGCTAATTCTATTGTCTGCCTCTCCTAAATTATTTTATTAGATGGAACATATTAATTATAATGAAAGAGAACCCCTGACTCTGTTGGCTTCTAATGAAAATTCCTTTGTACAATCACGGCAGGATTTCCCACCATTTTCTCTTTCTGATGAAATTAACTCCCTATGGTTGGTCACCAGTATAAGCTCATTTTAGCCAATCAGCTTGGGAGCTGCCATTTACCTCACAAAGGGAGAAAAAGGTATCTGCTGTCATAGCAACGAGTGGCTTTGCTCTGATCATCTTTGGATCCTCTAGCATAATGAAAAACACTGGCTTGCTTTTTAGATGATTAATCTTTTCCCCTGTGAACCTACTTGAATACATTAGCAAAACAAGTATGAAAAATTTGTTTATCCCAAGACAATCATTAGAAAATTACCTGCAAGAGTAATTCTCATTAGGGCAGAGTCTGTGAATAGCAGACCATATGGTGAATGAAAGAGGCAAGAAGCAATAAAATCTCAAAGCTGCAACAGGTTGCAAACTTTATTAGGTTTCAAACTGAAAGTTTAAATCAGTTAAACAACAAAAGTTGTGAAAAAACTGTTTTCTTACTAAAATTCCAGATAGGTTATGACAGGAAGATTCAACAGATTATACAAGCAGGCCTGCAAATCCTTACTTGCTCAAAAAGTCCCTTTGCATATGGCCAGTTATAATAATTCTAGAGGGCCTGATCCTAACCATATCCTGTAATTCTGGCAAATCTTATCAACTTTGATGGTGCTCAGCTTACAGCTAAAATGATAGAACTGGATTCTTATCTTACACTAGCATGAATTCAGATATTACTACTTTGATATTTAAATTGCATTATATATAAAATTAAAATTACAATTTTGTACAACTTTTGAGAACCAAAGCCAGAATAAAATGTAACAGCAACTTAAAATTTCATATTACACTGCCTTTTTTGGAATTCAGAAATTTCTTATTTTAGCTATGTAAATGATGAGTAGAAAAGTGAGATCATTGGAAGTATTGAACTAGTTTAATTATCTTTATACCCACCACAATTCCCAGTAGAACCTACTTGGAATTCATACTATGTAGAGCTAAAATGACTGTTCCAATTTCAAGAAACCATTAGAAAAAGAAGGAGAAAGAGATAAAAATTTCTACAAGATATCTTCAGCTTGGTTTTGAGAGCAAAAACTGACATGATTCTGTGGAGCCTGCAACAGTACACTGCAGCAGGGCTGTTTGTACCAAAGGTTATGGCTCTAAATGTTCCTGTGTAAGCACATGGGTTTCTCACCTTAGCAAAAACTTCTCTTCCAAAGAAGAACTGGATTCTGTTTGGATATCTCTCTAATCACAAGTCTAAAAAAGCCAATGGTCTTCCTCTTACATTTAGAAACAGAGAATTCCCTGTCAAGAGCGGTCAATCAGTAGTTTCCTGTGTTATCACACTGTCTTTATCATAGAGGACTAAAATGCTTTTATTTTCACTCTTTTTAAAGTATCTGTAATGCTGTAACATTCTGGAATAGAAGAGTACTGAGTCTAATGGCAGATAAGCCAGTCCAACCATTTAACCTCACTCCCATCATTCACTGTCTTCCAGGCCCAAGGTTACATGACAATAACAGAAGTGTAAGAGGCCATCCCCCTCTGTAGCACATTGATTTGAACCTAACAAAAACAGATTTCAAATTGATGCTTCAAAACTAGCCAGTTGTATCAAGTCCTATGAAGTTCTACCAGTAGTTATTAATGGTTTGCTAGTTAGAGTTTCAGAGGCATATGATACTGAGTTTGGGATTTTTTTATTTTTGCCTTCACTGGTGAACACTCACCCTATTTAGACTGTATCTCCTCCCTCAGATGGACTTCTAAGCACTATCAGAGACACTACCTAGGTAAGAAAATACAGACTATTGGTGTCCTAGAAAGGTTCACCTTCTTGGAAGATAGTGATGATTCCTGGCTCTAAAGACTGGATTTGCACTTCTAGGATCAAGTATATATTTACTGTTCTAATAGGAAACACTTAAATTTCTCTCTGCCAGAGCACAGGAATTTCTGCAACACTGGTTCCTGAAGAGGAACACTTCCCTATAGCTACAGACATATCAGCAGGTTCCTAGTGGAGAAAATTAAATGGATCTAACTTTAAAAGGCTGTGATGACAACGTGCAATTTCTAAACTTTAATTCCCCACCCAGAGTTGCTTTTTTACCCTTGCATGAATCCAGATCAAGTCCATCAGCTTTTCAAATGCCTTCTTCTCAACAGAAAGCTGTCCCTTTCAAATTAAACTTACTGGATTTCCCAGGTTCTGGTTTTCCTCTTTAATTTATTTATACCCTCAAATAGAAGCTGGAACAAGGATGACATTTCCCACTGTGAGGAAAAAAAGAAAACTCCCTAGCTATTTACAGCATTGCTTGTTACAGACCTAGATTTTGGTTTTAAGTCTTACAAAGTCCACTCATTTTCATCTCTCTTCAGGCTATTCCATGGAAGTACCCTCAGATTAATCAGAAAAGTAAGTGTCCAAATATTGAGGAAAAACAGCAGAAGAACATTCTCTGTATTTCCAGATTCTTGGGGGTACTTGTTTCTGCTGAGATTTGAGCTTCACTTTGTAACTACCTTTTTCTACGGATGACCTTAAATCTTTGATCATTTCCTATGAAGTTTTAGTTGAAAGTCTGCAGGGAACGGTATCCAAACTGAACCTCCTTGATCTAAGATCTAGTTGGCAAGCAGGCCAAATCTACTTCCAGGTACATCAAGATCAAAATAAACATGATTAGCATATTCCAAAATCCATTTTATTAAGCCAAGCCTTAAGTATTTGGCATGCAAATTTTTCCAGGGCCCTGGATGGAACATTACCATCAACACCAACCACTGAAAGCAAAGTAATAACAGATACAGTAGCATCTCCAAGGTGACTTCAGGTTTTCATCTACATAAAGTAATTAATCCTCACTGTGTGTGTGTGTTCTGTTTTATTATCTTTCCTCCTTTACTACCTACAGTTACACGGTAAAACAACTGGGAGCTTTAGCCCTCTGGTATTATTAACAGTACAGCAATGTACAAATTTAAAAGCACACATCCTTTAAAACATTTATTCGTGGTCATTTCTTACATTCCTACTGCGTTAATTTAGCACTGACAAGCAAATTCAGTGGGTTTGATGAAGAGCTTTTTCTACACTCTTAATCTACTTCATACCAATCAGGAGATACAAAAAATGTTCTTTAACAATTAAAACTCCTTAGATCCATGTTGTGCATTAAATGGTAACTATGTAATTAAAAGGAAAAAATTTAAAATCTGACAACAATTGGTGCATCTCCAGCATTTAAAATGATTCTATTATTAATAATTCATGCTCAAAACCCCATATGTGGGCAATGAAGCAGAAGGAGAGATGAAAACGAAGTCTGATCCATGACTAACCTTACATCTGTACAGAGCCTGACTAAACAGAGTTACAGCAGTATGTTTTCTACAACATTTACCCAAATACAGTAGGAAACTGTCACGCAGTATGTATTTGCAGTAACACTCAACAGTTAGCGTGGAGGTGGGGGAAAGCCATGCTAATGTACAAGAATCCAGATATGCATACGGTTCCATATAAAGTCCAATTGAATCAGAGCACTGAGTGGGCTAGATGCTTCAAAGATTTTAATTACATATGAGTTAAAGCCAAATTTGCTTTAAAAATATCAGAGGAATCCAGTCCAACCTTTATGATTTTGGGGCTGGTTCAAGCAAAAATCAGGAAGGTTCTCTCTAGTATTGTATGGTCAAACTTTTAATGAGAAACAGTCATCCTTCTGAGATGCTAAGCTACATTTAAAACAGTAATTAGATGATTCATGTTGTCTTTTAGCTCACTTATCCCATCCAGCAATGTATTCTGAATGTTATTAGATCTGCTCTCATGAATTTAGTCTGAACTAGAAACTTACACAAGCAACTCACCGTACCATACGTGTCTTTATATCAATTCAGTCCAAAATTCAAACCTCATGAGATTTCATCTGTTAACATACAACAATTACTTAATCCTAGATCTAGGTTTTTACTTCTTCCTCCCCCCTTGTTTTTTGTTGGGTTTTTTTTTTCCTTTTTTCTTCTTTTAATGTCAGCTTTCCTTTCATAGCTTTCTTGGCAAATTTGCTACTGCAATAAGCTGTATATAAAAACAACAGCAATGACATGTCTGAGTTAGCTGCAAAGCCATTTTTCAAGCGCAAGCCAATGAAGTTGCACATCATTTGCTAATGTCCTCTTAAGTCAAGAAGCTGCAAGAGAAGACTGAGGGACACAGAAGAGGTAGAGCTGCTAACTCGCAGTAACAACTATAATGATTTGTAATACTACCATATTGCTGCATGTAACTGTCAGAAGAGAGAGTGTAGTCTAGGAGACCTCCCAGTATAGAAATAAGCACACAGTATCCTTAGAAATACAACACCCTAAAAGGCATATGCAGTGCTATAACTTTTATTAAGGGCCTCAGCCTTTTAAAAAATAGCCCAAAACTTATTTATGAAGGGTAAGGCTAGAGCATACCCATAATTTTACCATTAAAAGATACATTTGATTTATGTGCATTAAAAGAGATTAAAAGGTTAGTGTTTTAAACATGCTCAACAATTTAAAAAAAGAGTGTCATAAATAGATTTGTTTACTCCTGCAACCTTTTTGATGTCCTGGTTCCAATCACTGTTCCATATGTGGAGGGATGAGAGAAGAGACATGTTTATTCTGTGGCTGATTTATTACAAAATCAAGACCATTCAGCATCTAATTCCACCCCTCCTTAAATACATTGTTGCTGTTCTCTCTTGCACAATTTACCACCACATGTAAAGGTCAAGTCCACTGGTAAAGTAATTCATATGGTTATCTAAATCCTATCCAAGCTATAAATTAATGTGACATAAACTGCCTGCAGCATTTCTTCTATTTCTAGTGTTATACACAGGCAAGTCTAGCCTGGTGTAGTGATAATTAAAGTAAAAACTGCATACATCTCCCCCAAGAACACACACCAAACGGGAAACCAGTTAGTTCCAGGATGATACCTGCTGAGGGAGACACAGCAATGATCTCTAGCAAATGCCGACTTTGGGCTTTCAATGGAAAACATAAGTACACTTTACTTCACAATTGCCACCTGTATCACAATCACAGAGAGAGAAGTGCCAAAGGAGGGAAAAAAAGACACAAAATTTCATCAGAATCCTGATGTTCCTGCTTTTACGTAAAGCAACCAGAAGAGCTGCAGGCTGGTCTCCTAATGCTCTGAAAATTAATATTTGCATAAATCACAGGCAAACATACTGTTTTCCAGAACTTGCTGTTTTCTTAAAAATCTGTTAGATTTCTTAAAAAGCCCGTGGTGGAACATGATGCATGCTCTGTAAATGGGCTTTACCTTTTGCAGCCAGAATGAGCTTATTTATTTTGAAACCACAGACCGATCAATGTTGCCCTCAAGAATAGTCAAAGGAGATTAAACCTTATTGGATTTTTTTCTTTTGTGATACAGCTAATAGTTTTATTAGTAAACTAATACCATAAAAGAACTGGAACAACTCACCCTGCAGACTGCACTGGAAATGTGTTAATATACACCTGCTGAAGATTCAGTCCACAGCGAAGTAGTCTCCTTGGGAACTGCTCCTGATGGTCTGAAACAGTCACTAGCTTCATAGAGGTGCCAGGAAAGGTGGTGAAAGATGAGGATTTTGCCCAAAACATTAACTGTCTGAAGAGGGAATGCTCAAGTGTGTCATGTTGTACAACTAGTTTCAGGAGCCCAGGGTAGACCTGGAAAGAAGAATCTATATTAAAGAAGCTAAAACAAAATTCAGAGCCTGAGATTTGTCATCTATCCCTAAATTATTATTTCCTTCACTGGGACTCTGTGGATTAACTAGCATCCTCAGTGCAATTTAACATGTGATAATGCAGTTTACCCAGTGTGGCTCAAACTCTGCTCTAAGCCCGGACATTTATAACACCTGCTAACAGTCGCCTGTTCTCACACACTTTTAGAATATCTTTCAGTTTTGATTAGCATTATAAACAGCTACTTTCTGCTGTCCTCTCTCTCCTCCAAAGTCTTTCATAAAACTTGTCGACTGATTTATTCAAGCACTTATCTTTTAACTTGCTGTCACTAGACAGGTGCACACTTGCAACAACTCTTGTAGCTGAGCCCATTTAACAGCTCTTGTAGGGGCCCATCCTCGCAAGACATTGAGCTGTACAGAAGTTAGTGCTCTAAATACACATTGAAAGCAACGATTTAGGGCTCTTTGTCTCACATGCAGTGCTCAGTGCTTTAGGCATCAGTTTCATCCCTGTTAAGAAGATTATAAAAGGACCATCCCATCTAACTATTTAATGTTATTTTAATAGGCTGCATTACATGAACTTGATACAGTAGTGGTTATCTGAGTCAAAAGCTCCATTTGCTCCAAAGACTTCAATCACAGAAGTAGGTAAAAGTAAATCCATAGAACCCAACAGATAAGAGGGTTGGACAGCATCAGTGTCCAGGCCTAGGTGATCTTGTTTGCATATTCCAAATTCACTTGACCACACCTGCACTCAGATACTTTTTGTTGACATTTTACTGTCAAGAGACTGGAGATGAAGGGAGAATAAAAATGAAGAGCAAATTCAGAGGGAGATTTATTTATTTATTTCAAGTCACCAAGACAGTAAAGAAAATCCTAGAGGTAATTCACATAAAGGAAGAAGGTTGCAGAACACTTCTCTGGCTGCCATTCTACACTACTCTATCACAGGCTGGCCTTTTATAGGAGATGAATTTTGGCACTCTGGGGTAGCAGGTAGGACAATAGCCATAGATTACGCAGCCACATGCAAACTTAATTACTTAGGATACAGTAGAAGCTAACAAAGACATATGTTTACAGAGATCAGTCCAGCTGCAGGTGAATCACAGAAGATCTCAGATATACCTACACACAGTCCCTCTTCTGTGCAAAAACCAAGCCCATTGCAAAGAAGAAAATACCTTAATAGAATGTGGAAGGAAAGTTTAAGCAGTTTCAGTCCATCTCCAGGGTGTCCAGCTAGTTCTCCTGCAAAAAATTATCCAGATCTCTGCATATGAACTCTGTACTAATGCTTTTTGGGAGATGACAGAAGGCTTTATGAGAAGGAAACTGAATGCAGTCTCAATAGTTTCAAAGACAGAAGATTATGTTGTGAGCTTTATAATGCTTACTTCAAATTCCAGCCCAATATCATACAGCTGAATGTATGTCCTACAGGTACAGCCCAACAACTTGGTTAAAATATCCAGGCTAAATTAAAAATCTTTATGTAGCGAAACATTTACTATAATTTTCAGGAGAAGTTACAAGATCACACCCAAACATACACACATGCACACAGCATAACCAACATTACGAGTAAAATTAACCATCAACTCCTGTAATGTAAATTCCTTTGAATTCAAACAGCAAGACTGTCTGCATAAAACCTGAAATCCTAAAGTATTAAGAAACCTCAATAAAGCTTGTGAGTACAATTTTTTAAACCTAAAACATTAAGTCTAATCACATCAAAACAAAACAAAGGATTCAAGATTGAGTGGGAAGAAATTCAAACCAGCAATATGTTCAAGTATATTTTTTTTTTCATTCATGTGGAATCACAACTACCTTCTCACTTTTTTATTTCTTGACTGATATATCAGAAAAAATGTCCTTGGCAAACATCTGCTGATCTAGCTAGGCTGGTGTTAAACATCTAATGCCCTTGATTATGTGTGTTGAAAAGCCTTGTTTTCAAGCAGTCTCATCACTTAGCTCTCAGAGCAGTATTAGATGCTTCACTTTTGGATCTTATTCAGCAGGATGTAGTCATACCTCAAGAAAGGATACTTTTTTTAAAAGAAAACCATAAGCAACCAATTCTCCCGCTTGGTAAGAGCCATGAAGCCATCAGCAGATGATTCTGAGTTAGAACTAACAGACAACCCCCTCTGTGGAAGACCATCAAGTAGTTCTGTGGCTGAGTGCGTTTATGGTTTAGCAATGGTGTATCTGTTTGAAGTTGCTAGCAGGCCAGAGAAGGGGCAGCTCTGGGCTTACATCCAGCTGCTTTTCAATGTCTCAGGTTCAGAAGGTGCCATCAAGCTTTGGTCAAAACAGATTGTACTGGCACAGTCACCACAGTCAGCTTTGGGAAACAGCTGCATATCCAGGATAAGGTAAATTTTCAGGTGTCCTAAGGACCAGCACTTTTGAATGGAGGGGACCATGAGGTTCAACGTCTTTGTTGCTTGCTTCAGGGCTGAAAGGAGGTTCCCAACCCTGTCATTTCATTTATGGATAATGACACCCAGCACTTAGGACCAGATGGTTTTAAACATATCCTATGCTGAAAAGATGAAGGCTATTAATTTAATGAGACTCATACCTCACATAAATCCTGTAATGACAAGCATGATGGAAACTAACTTCTTATAAGTGACCAGATATATCAGTGCCATGCCACAGGAGGTTAGCTATATCAAAGGCTGAAACACATGGGAATAACAACTACCTGGACTAGCCACAAAGAAATCCACAGCAGACTGTGCCATGTGATGATTTCATTCCATCATTCTGAGGATTAAGTGAGGACAGGCCTCTGAACCAGACCTGAGGCCCCAGTCATGGCCTACAGGGAGGGTGGCCTGGCTACCAGTGGACCTTTCCCTTCCTCCAGGGAGCATTTCTGCTTCCTAAAGAAGCTTTCTCACAACAGATGCCTTACTGCAAAACTATACAGGATTCACCCAAAACCTGGAAGTTCCCTGTCAGAGGGAGGGGCTGCTTTAGGCCAGAGCAAGAAGCTGGGGGCTGCTTCTACCTCAGGGCCAACCCACAGCAGTGCCCAGGAATGCCCATTCCTGCCAGACCTGGCCCCACAAGTGCCTTCCATCTCCTTCCTTTCCTCCTCACAGCATTGTCACAAAACTGGATTTATTTCAGCTTGCTATTTAAGGAACAGAGTTTCAAGAAGAGAGGCTCTTGTTCAGTCATTTCCTCAGAGCAGGGCTTCCCCTCCTCCTAGCCTTGATTGACATTGGATCTGTTTCAGACCATAAAGAGTGAAACCTACGAGCCTCCAGCCTCAGGGCCAGATTTATAGGCAGAAAGAGAATTCTGTGATCTTTTTCCATGTATTTGTTGTTACAGTTGAAATAGGCCTCTTATTCTCAATCTGGAGACACTTTTATTATTCACCTTTTCTCGTATGTCCTTAGGCACACAGAGTCACAGCAGAGTAAGCCAGGCCCAGGACTCAGCGCAAAGTATCACTCATACTGAAAACTTTCTCCTCTCTGGATTCCCACAGTAAAGACAGACAGAAGTATCTTCACTGGTATAAATCAGTCAGGCACCAGCAGCTAAAGAGTTGGTTCAGTTTTTTTTTACAATCCAGTTTTTATAACAGTTTCAGAAAAAAAACAGTTTTAAAAATTTCCCACATCAAACAAAAGATAAAACACAAGTAGACAATAAATCTTCTAGAAAAAGTCACAAATTCACTAGAACGTAATTCCTACCCGTTACAGTGTTTTCCTTTATTTTAAATGGATTTCAAGTTGAACAAGGCACATAGTAAAGCTGTCCGTGCTCCTTGGTAAGATACTCCCTCTTTGGTTAATTGCCTTTACTGCTCCTGAATATGGCGAGATTTTGTTGCTCTCTATTACTTCAAGAAGTTGGATCTCACTCTGGCCAGCTACCACGCAAGACACTTTTTCATATTGAAAACACGGATGCCCATTTACTAGTCAAAAAGCTATGACAGTCACAATTTACTAACAGTAACTAGGCTGAAATAACAATGACACAGACAAGTCCTTTTTACTCTGCACTGAAAAGGGTTAAGGATGCTCAAATCATAGAATCATAGAATAGTTAGGGTTGGAAAGGACCTTAAGATCATCTAGTTCCAACCTCCCTGCCATGGATAGGGACACCTCACACTAAACCATGTCACCCAAGGCTCTGTCCAACCTGGCCTTGAA
>JANHGB010053542.1:0-30247 GCA_026283785.1 Coracopsis vasa
CTGGCCTTGAACACTGCCAGGGATGGGGCAGCCACAGCTTCTCTGGGCACCCTGTGCCAGCGCCTCAGCACCCTCATTATGTCCAATATAAACCTACTCTCTTTTAGTTTAAAACAATTGCCCCTTATCCTGTCACTACAAACCTTGGTAAAACATAAAGAGATGGAAATGGGTTTGTGTCCTTTAAAATCAATGCAGTTATGAGAATACCTGAGTCCTGCAGATGTCTTTATGAATTGAAATAGCTGCACATGCCCTCTCCTTATCTTTCTTGTCAGAAGCCAAGCTCAGTGCTTGTTGTTTGCATACTTCCTAATACTTTAACTTAAATTTCCTTTAGAACCATGAGTAGCTGGTTAGAAACCCAGAAATAAATAGAAAGGTATAGTTTTGTTTAGAGTACTGATATTTCTCCCAGTGTGAACTCACCCATTGCTTAGAAATAACCCCATGAAGTGGCCAACCACGACATCTGTCATAGGTAGAAAACCCTGAGTCAAGCACTGGCTTGCATCCTTAAATCTTCTATGGTCTTAGGCCAGAGTTTAAACCTCTAATGGGCTATATTACTTTGTAGGTATGACCTTTACAAATACCACAGGACACCAGCAGAGCTGAAAATGCCACCATTCCCTGGTGGATTTTCCTTGGAGACTTTTGTTGTTAGCTGTAAGGAATAAGATCTCACTTAAACTTTGTGAATGTTCAGGCCAATCTGAAATAGAACTGTGAAGTGGATCACGTAGCTCCTAAGAGTTATTCTAAGAGGATAAATTCAATCCACCAAGCACAAATGCAGCAAACCTTCCCAAAGGTGATTTTTGACCTAGTAATTATTATGGTCTCGCTTATGAAAGAGTATTCATAGGGTATTAAATGCTTGTATCATTTGACTGCTGTACACCCAAACTGATTTGGCATGCTAAAAAGTCCTTCCTTGAATAATCTTCCTGGTTGAGGTGCTGTTCCTCCATTAGATGTTCCTTCAGCCACCATGCAAATGGAGTTCCCTTTGAGAAGTCATAAACAGATTTATCATTTCTGTCTTCTTTATGGGAAGAGTCATTAACTTGATTGCTAATGAGGCCAAAACATGCAACATGTTTTCAATCGGTTGAACCAATACTGGAAGCTTCAGAAATAACAAGCATGTTTCTAGCTCAGATGAGAAAGAAGCTGAAGGCTGAAACCACAGGGCAAAAATATTGTTATTGGGAAAAAAATAGCTGATATTACAAAAGAGCTTATTGGGAAAAATTGCTCAAGTGGTGATTTGTTGAGGTGGAATCGCTGGAATTCATGGAATTAGGAAGTGAAATTGGTGAAGTGAACAAAACCTGCTAAAAACTGATGAGATTCCAAAGGTATTTGCTGCACTATAGCTGATGGCCACAGGAGGTTTATCTCCTGTGACTCCAGCTATGTAAGGAGTCCTTCATTAAAACACATGGTGCTTTCTAGCAGCAACGGAGTAAATCCATTTTGTGGGCTGCCAGTAATGAAGTCCAGTGATGACTCCATAAGAGAAAAAGACTTAAAAGCTTGGGTGATAAATAGTGATAAATGGGTGGTTTTAGCAGATGTAATTTGATTTTTTTTATATTTAGTTTGATACTTTTTGATATTTATGATACAAGTCTTATTGGGGTGTTGGTTTGGACAGTCGCTTGGCAGCATAGGTGACTATATATGCCACAGATGAGATGGTATTCAGGGGAGTTTCCATCCCAGACCAAAATCCAAACCAAATCAGCATCCTGAAGGCTCTCCAGGACAACCCTGTCACTCCAGGCCTGGTCAGCAAAGCCTGGGTGTCCTGTGAATGCAGCTGGGATAGCTTGAGGGTGCTTCCTGTTTACAAGGTAGTAACCTTGTTCTGGGCTAAATAAACACTTCAGTGTTCAGTTTATGTAGCATGTGTTACAGTTGTTAACAAGAGGCACCCTTGAGCTATATAGAACCTTTATACTGAGATTTCCCATCATCAGATCTTTTACTGTTGTTTACAGAGTTACACAAAGAAGTGAGATGGCCTCATAGGTAAGGAGCATGGACCTGAGCAGGGATCGCGCTGTGCCCAAATAGCTGAAGGCATTGTGGTACCTGATTTCATGAGGAGCTCAATGCACTCATGCTGCCTTCTAGCCTTTCTGTGCCACAGCGCTGTATGAGGAGAAGGAATGTGAGGAGGAGAGTAGTAAATCCTTGCTTTCAAGGACTGAAAGAAGATAAATTTGGTGAAAAATGAGGGGATGTCTCAGCTTCAGTTGGCATAGCTGAGGTACTTGGATGGCTGGTTTCATTACACTGTGAGATCTGACAAGTTTGCCAGAAGGTGGTGTAATTAAACATGTAGCACAAAGTCATTTAAGACATGCCATAGGATGAGTTGGTGTTGAGTTGATCATGAAGATCTCTTGTCTGGTTCTTGCTCAGGTCAGCATCTGATGCAAGCTTTGTGTGGACCCATAGCACAGACTGTGTTTAGGAGCACTGAGCTCCAGGAGGCAGGGAACTCCACGTGCAAGGGGACTAACATCTAATTGAGGAACAGCACTTCAACCAGGAAGAACTTTAAATCTGCTTTCAAAATCTACATTCATTTTCAGACCACCTTCTGTCTTCTTATAGGGGCTGCTTGGCCTCCAGGGTACAAAGGCTGGAATGGGATGTGGACACAGAAGAGCCAAGCAGCTAGGAGGGGTTGGAATAGTGTTTTCAAAGGCTGATTCTGCAGTCAGGGGAAATGGAGGTGCCCAGTCTGTAACCTTTTATGTCATTAGGGTGAACTGTCATGAATTAAGTCCCTTTCATAGCAGGGCAGCAATGTCTTTGGTGTCTGGCCACTGCTGGATATGAAAGCCTTTAACACAGCAGCTGATAAATCATCCTGGTAGTGCAATGGGGTAGTAAGAGAGACTTACTGGGTTTGAAGCTCAGGTGATCACATCTGAAACACTTCCTGCATGGCTAAAACATCTCCTCAGAGCCATGACATGGTCACTTTGAGCTTGGTACTGCACAAGCAAATCAGCTGCTCCATAGTCTGGTGGCACTTCTTTGGCACGTGCTTGGGACAGATCCTAGCAAGTGCTGTACCTGGCTTTCCTTGCACTGCTTTACTTGTTACTGTTGAGCTCTTCCATCTCCTGTGTGTCCAACATTCTTAAACAAGGCATGAAAATGGGACATCTTCCGCTTTTCCTTGGGCATCACTTTTCAGCATGATGCTGATCAAATGCTCTTCATTCTGAAACACGCTGAGAGCTGCATGAAGGGATAGGTAATAAAGATCAGGACACCAGGGAAATGGCAAGGCTTTGGCTGCCTAGAAAATACTAATCCTCTTTTAGAGGAGCCCACTAACACTGGTGACTGTGCTCTGAGTCTAAACAAAACCCGTGCTGCTTTCCCTCTCCCTTCCTCCTGCCTTGCACACTTAAGTAATTGGTAATAGTTTACAACACGTTTTTAGCCCAAACTTTTAAGAGCTGCAAACAGAGTCACTGGCAGGTTTTTAACCTCTCTTCTTGCAATCGAAAGCAGCTGATGCATGTTTGGAAATCTCCTTGCAGGCTGCCAGAACCTGGGACTCAATTAATAAAACAAATGTGCCTATGAACTGCGGCAGAGCCCTTTTGACCTTAATAAACCCCTAAATCTTCAGTGAATCTGTTTCAAGAGCTCAAATCTACTTGGAGCTTATATTTGTAGTCTTGCTAGATAGCTTATTGCCTTGCCATGCCACTAATGCACACTTTGCTAAATGGATGGCCCTTGCAGGCACACAGCCTGGCAATTGGGAAAGCCTCACCAGAGAGAAGGTTACGTTTCTGTGCTCTGTTGCTTGATATAACTTCTGTCTGATTAATTGCCACTTAGGACAGGGCAAGCTGCTCCTACTCCTTGCACAGTGCAAACACTGGTGATGTGGAAGGGTTTGGCATTTCTGTGCTGCCCTGTGTGTAGGATCAGCTTCCTTCTAATTCTCCCTCATGTGGAAGAGAGAGCAGCATCCCATCACCTGTCCATGCAGGCTGGCAGAGTGGCAGGAGACATCTGGCACTCTTTTAAGGTCAGTATGTTTGAGCCCCAGGTTTGGAGGCTCCTCTGGAGCAGGGTGATCCCAATATTTTAAGGCAATATGGGAATATTCTTTGCCAACTGTGTGATGTTGGTAAGCTTGAAGCCCAGTCTCCAAACAGTTGCTCTTTGGCTCATGGAGAGATGGGTGTTTAGCCATGGAGCTGACTAATGCTGGCTTGTGCTTCTGTGTTTCTATGCCACCGGTCTTGTGGCTGCACTGAAAAGTGCATTGCAGGTATTCAAAAAGGGTTTCTTGGCATTTTAAGTGGGGACAGAAATGTTACCGTTTGGAAAGACACCTCCGAGGTTTTGAGTCATGAATGGGCTTTTGTTATATGCTAAAAGATCAAAAGGAAGATCCAGCTCTTGTGAGCGATCCTGCCAGGCTCCTTCACTCTTTAAAACCTCATTCTGGCCAACAGTGCTCAGCATAGAAAAGATGAGGAACATCACTGATGTTCTTTGCTCTGAACTCAAGTCCTGAAGTCATGTCAGTGTGAAGTGCAGAGGAAGGGAGGCTGGTGAAGCTGTTTCTTGAGATCCAGATGAGCCTTCAGCACACGAGGGTCCAGAGGTTTGTGCATCCCCAGCTGCAGCTCCACTTTTCTCTCCTTCTAGGGAGCAGAGCAATGACTGCAGTTTCCCTAGAGACACTGGTGCCACTTCTCAAGGTGACAGGGGGCTCTGAAGGGGAACACTGATGTGTTTGCTCCACAGCCTCTTCAGATGGAGGGTTTGGCTGAACTTCTGGAAGACAACTCAATAACTGAGCAGTCAGCATCAAGGCAGACTATTAAAACCTGTATTGAGGAGCATCCAGTCTCTCAAGGACTTTAATACATGGAAAGGCATCACTCCCCTGGAGAGCTAGCAGGCTGCAACAGAGAATTAAGTGTAACACCACTGCTGTCCGCACTTCCCTTCCTTGCTTCCGTGCTCTCCTTGTAAATCTTCCACCCTAACTTTTATGCAAATACATGACATGGTTCAGCTTGCCAACGATACTTATAGTCTTGAATACGTCAGCACGATCAGATAATTCACTGGTCTTAGGATATAGTTTTCTCATTAACCTATTATCTTGGTTAAAGCTGCTTTTCCAAATATGAATTAGCTTTTGTAGTTGGATCTTAAGAACATTTTAACTCCTTATCAGATGGGAAGGATGGTGAGGATTGAAGGAAGAACGTAAATGAGTTGCAGTACTGTGAGTTGTTCCACTGTTTTGATTTAAACCTCATTCTTTGCTTCATTTTCTGCATGGACTGAGTTGGGAGCACAGCCCTTATAGTTTTACATTGGCCTGGGGAGTTCGTTTGAGTTTGGCTCGGATTTAGTCATCCAGGCTGGCTAAAACCAACCTCTTGCAACCTCCCTCTCTCCTTTTGCTAAGGAAGAAGATGCTGGGCAGTTTGCCATGGGTATTTCTCCATTACGTTCTTCCTGATCATGATGTTGCTTCAGCCAGGAGGCTGCATCTGTGCCCCCATGAGTGACATACCAGGCAAAAGAAGCTTCTTCCTTGGCTATCACTCATTCCTCACTACTTCTGGCCAGACTGCAAGGGGTGGACTCAAGAATTGCTCAGTGTGGCTGGTTAGGACCAAGCAAGGGCAGCGGTT
The DNA here is from genome assembly GCA_026283785.1 of Coracopsis vasa. Taxonomy (NCBI): domain Eukaryota; kingdom Metazoa; phylum Chordata; class Aves; order Psittaciformes; family Psittacidae; genus Coracopsis; species Coracopsis vasa. Next base: position 5,709 of record JANHGB010053542.1, read on the forward strand.
ACTGGCTGAGGGAGGCAAAAGTCCCCAGGAGAGCTTCTGAAAGGATCTTCTATGGGGCTTTCCAGGTGTGGCTGGGGAAAGGCAATGAAGGGCAGATCCACTCCTCATCCTCCTCACCTGAGCACCTAAGGGTGTACCTGGTTTTGGGAGAGAAATGGAGGCATTCAAGCTGGCAAGTAACACAAGAACCCCATGGGACCTGTGGGAATCTGTCTGTGGCTCTGCAGGATTTTCTCAGGTCACTGTAAAACCTCTATAAGCAGCGATGATGGGCTCAGCACCCCATAAAGTCAGGGGAATAAGTGGTCAGCTCAGAGTCTGTGAAGAGTTTGGTGCTTTCTGAACAAAGTGGGGGAAAATGGGAAGTTTCTGAAACATCAAAGTTCTATTGTGATGAATTCAATTTTACTGAAAGAGCAGTCTGATTTGGAGACAGGAAGAGAGGGGTTTGCGAGGCAACACATGAAGACAAACTCACTCTTTTAGCTTGTTTCCTAGGAAAAGGGGAGGTTTGGTTATCCACTACCTATATAAGATCATACTACAGATCAGACCAGACTTCATGTGTGTGTACAGACCACGCTCATTCCCTATTCTCCTCCTCAGTATATTTGGAATGAGAACACCAAATTCAGCTGCATTTTGATGTGACAGGAGTGGTTTCAAAGGCACCAGATTTCATAAAAAGAAGCATTTTCTAGAATATATTTTATTACTTTTCAAAATCTAAAACATCATCGAGGCAAAGTTGATTTCCATGCAAGTTCTGAACGAAAAGTGCTTCAGCCAAATCTCCATGGGGACTTCCCTGGGGATTTAGGGACATTTGGATGTCACTTTGCCCTATAAGAAGCAGCTATCGTATGCAAATAGACGGGTGTCGTGAGCAATGCTGCCCTCTCGTGCTGACGTTAGGAGCCCATCACAGCGCCAGCGTGTTCCTGGCACTACTTACCGCAGGGAATCGTATCCATGTGGATAAAGCCCTGCTGATGGGGTTGCCGTCTCCATGTAGGATAGTTTTTGCTTTAAATACACTATTAAATAACGGCAGAAGTGGCCAGAGCAGGATGCTGGATGCTCATTGCATGGTCCAGCTCATTCTTACTCAAGGGAAATCTCAGCTTTTTAAATAATCAGGGACAATAACCATTATCTGTTCTCTTTTCGCTCTTTAGCTGCTTTGACTATAAGTATGTTGGATCTCAGAATTAGATTTACAGCACCAAGCACAATGCATGGCAATTCTGAGTGGGGACTTCTAGCACTCTTATAATTACAACAGAAATATTCACAGTGCAATGGATTGAGTATATTGTCCTAAAACCTTGAGGTGGTTTAAAGAGAAGGAGTGGAGTATAAGAGAGCTGCTTTTCAGGTACAGTAATTCAAATCAGTGCTACCATAGGTGCCTGCTTGGAAACACCCTGAGCAACTCACTGCTTTATTATAACAAGTTGTGGTTTCCAGCCATCCTGAACGCTTCTTACAAGCAGGTTTGCAATACTTTATGTACATCAATGGGGCTGAGAATTAGCAAACTAAAGTGATATTTTACAAACTAAACAACTGCTTAAAGGATCCCCTGAACTCTCTATTTATATAAAGAAAAAGTAAAGAGTCAAGTTTGATCCATAAGCTGACAATAGTAAGGAAATTCAGACATGAGCAGGGAAGTGTTCCATATGTTCTCCAATACCTAGGCACAACTGGGTGCCTCTTTAATGATGAGCTGAATGCTCCCTGTTGTTCCTAGGTACTGCAGAACATATGGCATGGTTTCCCCCTTAACTGTGAATTTCCCTGCCTTTGTCAGTAGGTGTCTTAACCGGATTGTACTTTAATACAGTGTTTGTGCCTCTGAGCAGAGTCCAAATTTGATTTTAGGCAAATGTTAGGGTAGATGCAGCTGCTGATTATCTCATATTCTTCTTGAAACTGTATTTCAATACATAATCTATATCTATACAGACACACCTTGTAATTGTTTCTAAGGGCCCTCTGAGAGCTTAGAAATCATTTCGCTGCACTCCAAACTTAGCATGGATGATAAATGACCATTTAGTTGCCAATATAGCACAATATTTCAATTTCCTGCCTTCACAGAGGTATTCCAAAGGTTGACTGGAGTTCATACTCACAGTATGTGTTGTCTAGAACTCTATGATCTCTTGCTGGCAAACTTCAACCAAACCCTTTTCAATTAACTGAACACATTCCTCGTGGAAGGCAGCCAACCTAGTGCTGGACAAATAGAGTTTCAGGGGGGTTTTGCAATAACCTCCCCCTGCTCCTGCCTCTGGGTAAGTGTAACCAGAGCGAGTGTATTAGTTGATGTGTGAGCTAGGTGACTGAGAAACAGATTAATGTAAATGTAATGAGTGATTAATGTAATGAATTAAAGTTTGCTCTATGATAGCAATGTAACTCCAGTGTTGTTTCCTTCAGTTGGGCTGGCATCCTGATGGACATGCTGTAACAGTGAATAAAGCCTACAATGAACAGAGCAGAGATACTGGGGTATTTAATTAGACCAGATCAGAGTCTGAGGTTTGGTTCTGCTCATATTTGGTAATATCCACGTCAGGGCTTTGTTTTAGTAACTATTGCTGGAAATGTAGGCAGTAAAGGGGGTGAGGAATACCTGTTCTCTTATGAAAAAGTGGGAGAAAACCCTTCCCAGAGCTTTTAAAATAAAAGACATGGCCTCTGGCACTGGAATTCCCCAAGAATTGTTCTGAAGGAGTATTCTGCATAAGTAAATCCTGTATGTGTGCTTGTCCTATGCATGTCCTCTTGTGTAGTACATCTGTCGCTGACCGCTCTTGGAGACAAGTAACTGGGCTGGAGGGACCTTTAGTCTGAGCTGCTGCAATGTTCTTGTGCTCAGTATTTGCTGTGGTGGTAACAAGGAATATCTGGTGAAACAGAGTTTGCTCTAGAGACACAGACAGAACTTGAGGTTTCTCCATGCAAGCCCTTATTACATTCATTTGCATCAGTATGGAAATGTCAGCCCAAACAGCTCCTTATTCAGACAGCACCTCTGTCTGAATACTTATCAGTGGAAAAGGATAGGAGGATATTAAATGTCATGTACTGATGGAGGGCACGTCTCTGTCTCCTAAATAAACTGTTCATCACTTCTGCTCTGTATTTAGTGTCATAACCTGGACCTACCATGGCTGATGGACTCAGAGTCAGATGATTGATCTCTTCAAACTGGAGCTGGACAGGTAACCTGCAGCTATCTCTAGAGGATTACCAAGCAGTCAGGTTTTCTGTCCTCAATGGTCTCGTTGTCTTTATACCAAGGCACGTTGTCATTATCCATTAATAGACAGTATGGTTCCTTTTCCTTGTGTGCACATGCATGCACACGGAGAGAAATAGTTTTCATGGAAGGCAACTGTTTGGGGCATGAAACATAGCAACTGCTTAACTGTGTGTAGCAACCCCATGCAACCCCTTGTAGAATTATACCCCATCCCAACTGATTAACAATGTCCTGACTTAGCTGGTTTATCCCACCCAACCACAATGATTTTCCTGCATCTTGGGCCTGAGGATGTTATCTGTGCTGGCTGCTGCAGGACCCAATATGCTGCAGCAAGTGCTGCCATCATCTTCTTAGCCTGCAGGCACCATGGGGTCCCCTCAGCTAGTGACCACTGTGTGTTCTACTCCCTTCTTTCTTGTTTCTTTGAGGGCATGTGGCTTTTGAAAAGCAGAAATCACCACAGAAATTAGCCATATGCTGCAGCCGGACACACCATGAGTCAGTCCTTTAGTGTGTGCAGAGATCAATACGTGACACACACATACACACCCCAAAATGGTCCTTGTTTTGCCCATGGAATGATAATTTGCCTCTTTTCAGCTGGGGTCTGTATGAGCACTCTAATGCACCATGGCCACCTCCAATTCTGTGACTGGGTCAGCAAATGCATTGCATAAAGAAAGTTACCTAGAACTGCGGGGGGTTTGGTCTAGTACCCTCATTCCCATTTTGTTGGGGGTTGTTTTGGGGGTTCTTTAAAAGAACCTTCTGGTGTAGCTCAAAAATGGAGGAGAAAAGAGAAACGTTTGCTCATTGCTGTGCAGCGGGGCAGCTGGCTCCCACACCAGTGAGCTGTGTCTTTAAGACCCAGTAATCCAGTAAATGCTGGGCTCTCTCCTTGAATAATGCAATGGATAATTACTGGAAGGACCACACAAATGACTGAAGCCCAGAGGAGCGTGCTCTGTGCTGCAGGTTGGATGCAGCTGGGGACAGGGTGCTTTGCTGCAGCCCAGCTAAATTAAAGTGAGGAAGGCTCCACATCACCTGGCTCATTTAGAAGTGATGCTTCATGCTGTTCTTAGTCTGGAGTGGTCACGAGGCGTTCCCAGGGATTTCAGCTCTCCTCATATACTCAGAGGTCACTCTGGGCTGTGCAAGATGTCAAGAAGCTGTTGGTGCAGCAGGTAAGACATAGGGAAGAGTGCCTCAGTGCAGCAGTTTAGTTACTTTCCATATGGGCTCACTGTAAAATGACAACTTGTGATCAGTGTCCAGCTACACCATCCCAGGAAGCAGTTGCCTATTCCAGCTGGCTCCAGGGATCTCCTGGGGTTTAATTTACTTATTTTTCCCACTCCTTGATTTTATCCTTTCTATTTCTCCTAAACTCCTTCACTCCAGGCAACTTGCATCCCCACAGTGTTCTCCATGCTAAGAACTAGCTTGTTTTCTCAGCAATCACCTTATTCACTGTTACTACCCAATGAAATCTGTCTGTGTTTCCAGTTACTGATTTTTTCCTTCCTTAGCTATTTTCCCCTTACCTTTCACCCCTCAGCCTAACTCATTTCTCAGTCATCACAACTTTGGATCATATCTGTGTGATGGGGACAACCTTCCATTGGTTGCATTCCTTCCCATTGCCTTCCCTTAAGATAGGTTTTCACTTCTTCTTTTGAATGCTACCTGTTTGGCTTAAATAACCCCTTGAACCTTACTGTTTTCCCATGCTAATTTTATTTTCCTTGCCTTCCCCATCTCTTTGAAAAGCTGTGCATTCCTTCTGGGACTCTATTACGGTTGCTTAAGCAGCCTTCATGCTGAGTTGAAGGATTTTAATTTCCTTACTTCTGACTTCAGGGCCTTTTTGACTAGCTTCCTCATTTTTTTCTTTCCTCTTTAAATCCCTTTTCTAAAGCTTAATGTCACAGTGCAAGGTTTTGTTGCATTCCCTCCCACAAGGACACTGAACTTAATTACACTATGGCCCTTTGTACTTCGTGATTCAGCTATAGTTAGTTCTTCAACTCACTTCTGCATGTCATTTTCACTGCTAACGGAGTACCTGCTTGGGCTTTTTGAGGCAAGAAAGATAACTTTCAACTGTTATTTTGATTTACAGTCCAGTTGGGACATTTCTACAAAGAGCCCTACAACTCAATGAATGTTGTCCTCATCCAGTACACTTCTCTAGAATTGATTACCTTGCCATGGCCAGGGTTGCTGCAGGAAGGCTGATACTGCAGGTAGTGATTTGGGGGTTTGGCTTCATAGAGGAGACCAAGGACTTGGTATTACTAAGCAGAATGGCTATGAAGACTGTCTCTTTCTCAGTTCTATATCTTAGTGGTAGCTGTAGGTACAGATCTTTCCCATAGATCTCTTCACTCCTGGAGGGTAGGACATCTCTGTTTGTTCTGTGGGCTTCTTGGAGTTTAAAGCTATTCCCATTACTCCAAGGATAAAGTCTGGTATAATGGAAATGCCTGCCCTCTCACAGTGTGAATGTGAGACTTATGTGACTAATTTCTCACTTGAAGTCCTACACAGCCAGTCCCAAACCTTCCCCTCTGTGAGTGCTTGTGACAGAATCAGAGATGGGCAGAGTCCCAAAGGCAATGGTTCCTAGATATTTAGCCTGCACACCTCAGAAACAACCTTCCATCCTATCTCATCAGTCTGTCTTACTGAAGTCCCTGTTGGGCAGACTATTCTAGCTACCCTTCCCTCTGTACCCCCAGCAAAGTGCCCCCTCTGTTTTTATTTGGGATGTCCAGTCCCTCCTGGAGTTCAGCTAAATGGCAGTGTAAGGAAGAGCCATTGCTGGCATTTGTTTCACCACTGCACTCTGTTTTATTGACCACCTTTTGTGATGCTGAGTTGCATTGCTGGAATGTCCCCCCAAGAGGGCTGCCTGCCTATTGCAGGGCTCAGCTGTGATTTTTGTCCTCTCCTTTACAACCAGATGTCTTGTTGCCTACACATAACTGACAGTCTGTCTCTGTCTGCCTTGCATGCCCAGTTTTTGCTTGTTTATAAGTTGGAATAACACCCTTGTACCTTGTCAGTTTTCTTATAACAAAGTTCTGACCCTATTAAGCTTTTTCCTACCTTAGACATCACCCAATATGTGATATGAGGAAACCCTCTTTATGCAAAGTCCATTACCTTCACACACACTTAAAGATCCTCATGTTCCTCTGCTCTAGCTGGCCTTAGGAGGACTGTTGAGGTGTCATCATCCCATTTACTACACCAGTAACTCTTGGACATCTTTGTATTTTAGCTAATAGCTTTTTGAGGAGGAAGGTCAATCTAGAGCAATTGCAATGTACTTTAAGCTTTAAGGAAGCTTTGTGCTTATTCAGGTTGGAAACTAGGCAGAGTTGCCTCATGCATCAGGCAGAGGAATCATAGAATCATAGAATGGCTTGGGTTGGAAAGGACCTTAAGATCATCCAGTTCCAACCCCCCTGCCATGGGCAGGGATGCCTCACCCTGGATCATGTCACTCAAGGCTCTGTCCAACCTGGCCTGAATGAAAGCCAGCAAAAAAATGTTGGTGTACAAGGTGACTCAATGATCCCACCACAGGTACTGTGAAAGCAACCTCAGGTTGCTGAATTACTTCACTGCATCCATTTTCTACCACTGATAATGAGCATGAGGGAAATTAGTTCAGCGTGTCTTAACACCTTCAAGATTTGCCTCTGGGATGTGGAGTGTGGTCAAAGTAACCAGGTTGTAGTTTCATCTTCGTTTTAAAGAATCTGCTGCCACAAAGAGATTTTCTGTAGGGAAAACCACAAATCTGGGGATGAGCAACAGGAACAGAAAGTTTTGTTTTGTGTGAGAGTTTTCAAAACGTTCTTTTGGTAAAGACTTAGGTTTGCAAGGTAATTATTGTAATAATTTGGTAGTGAAAGTGAGGAAAGCTTTATAAATCGAGATGAATGGAGCTTCGAATCACATTCTGACCCTGTTTTCATGCCACTTGTCTCCCAGAATGTTCAAGACAACAGCAAACGCTTCCAAACTAGCTCAACACACCAGACATTACCTACTTTTGGAAGGGGGAAAAAATGCACTTAGCAGGGGCAAACCTTTATTTAATTAGCCACAGTGTAAAGGTTTCTTGTCTTCCTTTGCAGTTACACGGCCATGAGAGACTGTGGAGTACCTGAAGGGTAACTCCTACTGGGACTAATTCAGTCCAGACAGCTCCAAGTATGTTCATTAAGCTCTGGCTGGGTTTCACACAGGTGGGGAAGGTTAGAAGGCAACAGATAGAGAATGGTCCTGATTGTGTTAAGCATAAAACACCATCTGTTTCACAAGTAAGGAGGGAACAGAATCAGCACGTCTTGAGGGATCCTACCCCGCTGCTACGAGTCAGCTCTCCTTTTTTATTTATTTAGTTTGTATTTTCTTGCTCTGTTTTTCGAGCTTCAGTGTAAAAAGTGAGAATGTTGAAACCGTTGGCTCATAAATCAGGGGACTGCTGAAAAGATGCTGAAGTTTCAACTACCATAGGGCTTTCAGCCCTGCAACACGTCAGGAAAAGAGGGAGTTTTAAAGAAGTGTTATGGTTGGCATGGGAAAGGATAGAATGAGGTTGAATTCCCAAGGTTTTAAAGTAGAGCAGTATAGGCTTAAAAACCTATTGGTGTAACAGTAAAAATGTTCGTCCTTGACTATGGCTTTTTCTTCACTTTCTAGTGACCAAGTGAAACAAAAGGGTGTTTGGAATGGCACAGTAAATGTGTTAACATATTAACTGCTTTATTGTTGAATTAGAACTCTTTCTTGAGGGACAAACGTTATGAGCAGATGGAGGTGGCTGAGCGCAGCTGTGGCTGAGTGCTACAGAGCTTTGTGGACATCGTGAGCCTCGACTGTGGCCACATGGGGGAAAGAGGCAACTTTCCTCCTTGCTCTGGTTGAGAAAAGCCATGGGTGAGAGCGTGCAGCTACAGGGCTGCAAGCTGATGCCTTGGAGCATCAAAGTGCAAGAGCAAGATTTCTGCAGATCCTGAAGGTGATACTGTGCTCACCCCTCCACGTGAAGGGCTTCATTGTGAAGCCAGGGGCTGAACTTGTAAGTGCCCTTCTTTTATCATATTGGTTTACTTACATATAATCCCCAAACTCTGCATTAGTGGGAGTACTTCGGTAAATTATAAGTCTTAATCATCACAGCTGTATCAAAGGCTTAATGGTAGTTGGTATTTTTGCTTTGGTTTAGTGCTGTTCAAGTAATGGAACTATATTAATTTCCTGACACATCAGATCAATAATGGGTCTTTAGCTGTTAAATGCTGACCTAGTCTTGACTTGTACCAATGAATTGTTCACATTAGAAACAGGATTTCCAGGTTGTGAGCCAGAGCTTGTATAGGAGAGACTTAGGACGAATGTGGACACATCTCCTGTACCCAGTAGAGATGGAAGACGCATGCCAGCCTTGATGTTGCTCTGACACACAGGTGATGCGTAGTGGTAGAGAAAAATCCCTAAACAAATACTGTCTGGTTGCTTCAGCTTTACTTTCCTGAGGAGAAACATCATGGATATTCACCCCATAACCTTTGCAAAAGCCTGTGCTCTTCACCTTTCAACATTTGTCTTGCAAGACTATGCAAATCCAGCAGATTCAGAGGCTTTGTATTTCATGCTTAGGAAAGTTTAGCTTTCATCCAAGGCAAAGGACCCCCAGAGAAGCTTGTAATGGCATCAGTCTACCTGGTGTGTGGTTCTCAGGAGGTTTTCTTTAAAACAAGAGCTTTTGTTTTGTTGGGTTTCCTTCTCATTGTAAATTGCAGCATTTAAATGAAGAAGGTGCAGTGGAAAACTTGAGAGTTAAACACATGGGAGCCCAGAGAAGGATGGTAGGTAAAACCCTCATGTCCATTCCAGGTCCTGACTTTGCACTGGGGGGGATGTTTTCTTCTCTAATACAATTTCAGAGCTCAGTCATCTTTGGACCACCTTGAACCACCCTCCTGCATCAACTAGAGCATCTCTAAAGCTATCATGGTTATGGTTTTGCTTAAAAACTTTAAGAACTCAAGATTTTTTGGTTTACAGAACACTTTAACCATCTGTGATTCCCCTCATTGGCCTGCACCTGAACACTCTTTATCACTTGAAAGGATCTGATGAAGGACTCCTGAAGCATGACACATAAGGTAGGACCCTATGTCCTCAACTGCAGGGTGGGGTGAGTGGCTGTTTGCTTAGGATGACTGAAGGTGAACCTACTGAGAGGAAGAGTGCTGTGGTAGGATCTGCAAGGGGCATTTGGTTTGAGGTTGTTTGTGTGTAGCAATGATGAGGTAGAAGAACAAGACAGGCCAGCAGCTTTACAGCCACTGGAAAGAGTTTTTGGGCAGTAGATTTGTGCTGACCTTTCCAAAAAGAACCTCATTTTATACTTGATGTGAAACCAATGTCCCAATGTCTCTTCTTCTCCTCCTTACTGACTGTCCTGGGTGCTTTTCATGGGGTTGAAGGCACATGAAACTAGATTGAGAGCTGGTGGGGCTTTTGGACCTCCTGACTTCCTGTTCAGCTTTATTAGTGTCAGCTTCCCTACACTCTTCATCACCTTCTATTTTCCAGCCCAAATGCGCCTCTATATAGTTGCTAGTAGAGGTGAATCAAAGCACCTCAGTGTCTTCACTGAAGTGGCATGAAGCTTTGGTCATATTTGAAGTGTGGTTAGGTGCCATCTTTAACAGCGCTCTCATGTCTCCAGTCACCTTTGTTGAGTTGTGGACAGGGTTACTAGGGGCTGAGAGGAGGTTGGCATAGAGACTGGCACATAGGTGGGAAAATGCCAACCAGTCCTAAAAGCTTGGACTATGCCACAAAAAGTTCCAGTCAGTTTTGCAGCAGTTTTTGGTTGTAAAAGTCCTATTTCATCACTCAGTCAAGAAATCATTTTGTGCCCTAAACCTCAAGAGTTTATCGCATAAAGTACAAGATATTAAGTTCATTACTGACTATAAGGATTTTGATCAAACAATAATTAGCAGCACTTAAAAGCTATTCTGGAGCCTAAACCACTAAATCCATCGGTATATAACATCCAGCCGTGGAACATATGTGTGTGTAATAGTATCAATATTGAAAGCCCCTACTGTGACGAGCCATAGCTAAGCATTTTTAGCCGACATACTTCTGGGATCACTAATGATTAATTAGTGTGTATCATAATGTAAAGCAAATGTCACCCCTGCTACCTGGGGCTGCTGTCATTTGAGAGGGGAAACTCTTTCCAGTTGAACACTGGCTGGGGAATGCAAACAGCATCATAGCCTGCCATCTCGTGGGCAGGGTCCTGCAGATCCCATGGGATTCGAACGCGGCTTTTTCCACTGCCGCTGGCCTGGCCCCGCTCTTGGCACTGCTTGGAAATGGCCGACAGGTCTCACCATGCTGCAAAAGGGTTTAAAAGGAGAGGAATCTGCAACAGCAAATGTTTTGTCCCACATTCCTACCGGGAAAGCAGCTGCCTGAAAGGCAGCGACCTTGAAGGGATGCTGATAACTATGCAGAGATTTCTGACAGCGCATGGCTGAGTTGTGTAAAAAGTAAGGATTACCTTCCTAGGAACTCTATTATTTACATATAATTTGTCCCATAACTGTCCTCTTTATTCCATTGTTGCAGCTGAAGCAGTTTGTAAGATACCCACGTAGCAAAGGTTTTGCTTTTTGTTGAGGGAAGTCCAGGAATTTTCTGTCCATGTGTGAAAATGCCTACATTTGTGTTAATTCAGAGGGTCGTTTTATCCCACTCCTCTTCCTCTTTATTCCTCAAGTTTTCAATGTAAATACCACTGTATTTGTATTATTTATTTACCAATATTTGTTGCTCCATTTTTAGAGTAAAAGCATTTCCCAATCTGGGAAAGAGTTACTGATCAACAGGAAATACTGCAGGTTTGGTCCCGCAGTGAGATCTATAAAATAGCTATAAAAAGAGATTCTTCTCTCTGCAATGGGCCCCTTTTAATCAAATGGGGCTCCACACAGATCCAGGGAGCTGGCAGGCTCTATCTCATCGCAGGCTCAGCTTAAAAGTGGCTTGCTTACTGATCTTTACTGGAAACATTCAGCTCTCCAGGAGGGGTGTCACAGCTGTACTAAGGGAGGATTTTACTCTCCAACATCATTTTAAGCAAATGGCCAACTCGATGCATTCAACTAGTGCATTTGTCTTCACAATGGCAGCATCTCATTTGGTAACGCTACTGGCAAGTCATAAAAACCCCATTAGAGCTGTGGATCCCTAAACGCTGCAATCAGATCTCACTAACCTGGGCAATTGCGTGAAGTTAATACAGTTACAGTTCAACTTCCATTTGCAAAGGGGAAGATTTGTTTGCCTTGCCACATCTTTCTGTGCGTGCAAGTTGAAAAGCACGCTTGATTTCCGCTATAAATTGTCTCCATGCCTCATCAGGCTGTATTTTTAGAGTTATGCTGACATCCGAAGCACAGTAGGATCTAGACCTGACATTTTAAAGGAGCTTTTGTAATTTATGTGGATGTTTGATAGAACATGTTTTTTCAATCTGGGACGTGGGAGGGTTACAATTCAAAAGTGAATCTGAACTTTCATTTCGGGTATATTCTAGGAGCAGCTAATTTAAAATGTAAGCTATAAAACTCAAATACCTTTTACAGTTCTCTGCCTGAACTATATAATTATAATTATGATGTAAATAGTAAATTATTATGTAGACAAGAATAGCTGTAGTGGACAGAACTTCATTATGAGAGTGACACCTCACTAATTGCCAGCAGGGTTTTGGTTAGCTTTGATTTCTTACTCTTATTGTAACAGATTTTAAAGCTTATTCTCATTTCATGTTGTTATTTTATAGCAAATAAAATGAACGGAAATATTCCATTACATATCAAACAATACCATGGTTCCCTGGTAAATAAGTAATGCTTAAAATGACAGGATTTGTACTGAGAGAAACATGGAGATTGGGAAGGGGAGAAGTGTGGGAATTAGCGCAGCCGAGTTACAACCGTCTTTTTTGTGATGATCCTAACCATAAACAGTGAAATTACACCATTTTTAGGTAGACTTTTTGTGAGCTGGGAGGATTTTATTGTGGATTTTTGGTCTTTGCTGACTTGTGCCAAATGGTGTTTCTGCCCCAGACTGTCCCGAGGGATGATTTTTACTGCCTATTTACTAGGGCTAGAAATTTCCCCCATGGGGAAGGCAAAGAAATTGAATCCTGAGTTGGATATTTCCTTGCTGGAGCAAACACATGTCTTGGGAAGCAAACATAGGCAAGCAGTGCCCAGCGTGCCCTGGGAGCCCTGTTGTCCCATGGGATGTGGAGGTGTGATGGCACAGGGATGGACAGTCTTGGGAGGCAGAGGTACCTTGCTGGATACCAGCAGGCCTGCAGCTCCAACGGTGCTGGGTGTGATTGCCTCCACACACACACACTCCTGCAGCATCATGACAGCTGGAATACAACTTTTTCCCTTAAATATCCATTTCAATTCATTAACCTGTCCAGAGTGAAAAGCAACTACTGAAACAGCTCATTTTCTTCCTGTTTTTTTCCTTTTATTCACAATTCTATTTGTGTTCTGCTTCTATGTTCTTATTTTAGCAAGAACTCGGCAACCTAGAAACTGTAAGGTCCAACGCATCCTTCCTTTTCCCCAGTTTCTTTTTAAAACCCTTATGGAAGGACAATGTCTGGCTTGCCTATGGTGTTGTTCTACACTGTAGATTTTTTCTCTTTGTGAAAAGATCTGCACTATTTCTTACATTAAAATCTCTCAGAAAGAATGCAAAGGAAAGTTCAGGAAAATTCATAACAGTTGTGGACTTTCCAGTTATTCTAACTCTACTTTCTTGTCTCTGTCTACTTTGTAATTTAGGGAAGTTTTACCGCAATGAGACCCAGGGGTTCAGAAATGCCTTTGAAATCACAGCAGCCTGGAAGGTGTCCCTGCCCATGGCAGAGGGTTGGAACGAGATGATTATTAAGGTCCCTTTCAACCTAAACCCTTCTGTGGTTCTATGACATCAAACTGTTCCCTGATTCTCCTCTAGACTGACCTGGATAGTGCTGGGAGTGTTACATACAGCAGGGATGTGGGGTTCTCGGTGGATCCCAGGGCAGTGTAGTCTGTGGGAGATGATCTGTGATGTTCTCTTCAGGCTCTTTGTGTCACCAGCAGGAGAGATGCAGGACCTGGCAGAGGGGCTTGCTGTGTTGGTGATCCATAGGGAGAACCCAGTCCAGATACACATCCTAATGGGAGTGCTTGCTCTCAGAGCTCTAGCACTTTGCTGAGCGGTGGCCTGGGGGATGCATGTTTTGGAGATCAAAGCTCAGCATCTGATGGCACAATTACAGTTCTAAGGATGGTGCTCAACAGGGAAGGGTGGGACAGCATGGTGAGGTCTGCCTCTGGAGCCCACAGCACTTCTGCTCTTGCAATGGCCTCATCACCCTTGAGCCCACGTGTGTGGGCTGGATGTGTGGAGATGCAGATGTATGTGTTTGTAACATAATGTAACACGTGTCTTGTGGGAATAAAACATAAGTACTGCTTCTATGCACACAGACATACACAGCCTGTGATATGTATCCGTTCAGAGTTATTCAGCATATTCTATTAATATTTAAGGTGTAATTATATTATTAATGAACTACATAAAGAGACTGCAGCGTTAGCTTGTGTTAGCTGGATGTATTCTCCTCTTGTGCATTCAATCTTCCTGGGACCTGCCATACTCTGAACACGAAATAATACAGATTTCCTACTCGAAAGGCCAGCTTTGCAGAGCGAGTGTCTATGTTTAATAAAGTGCATTCACTGATTTTGTGAAGACACAACACAGGCTGAATGCCGAGTTTCATAGACATCCAGTGCTAAAATTGCCTTGCCTATTCTAAAGATAAAAATATCTTTTTGTTCAAATGTTCTGCTTGCTTCTTTACAAATGAAGGAGTTAAATACTGAAAGGCAGGTGGATGCTGTAACTACTTTAGAAAAAGATGAATAGGGCTGATGGCTAAAGCTACAGGGAATCTATTGAAGGTCCAGATGCAGACATGGCTCTTACTCTACACACAGTTCAAAGTGGGGTGAAGCTGCCTGGGTAATTGGCTATGAAATAACTAACCTCTGGGAGAAAATTGCCCTTGGACTTAATTGCTTGTGTTCAGGGTAACATGTAGCCACCTGGCTGATTAGTGCCCTTACCTATATTTACACCCACCCGAGTTTAAATGCAAGTGCTATTGTTGCTGTGGCCATATGCATTCATCGAGTGGCCCTCGTGGATTAAAGAAAATATGACCACCAAGGTCAGTTTTTCTTTCCAGGCTTCTTTTATCTCCTCCTGAATCCCCCATTTCTCACATAAGAAGAGCAAATTCAATCCCAAAATGAATCTGCTGGCTTTAACAGGGCAGTAGTGGAATGAATTTCATCCCAATTGTTTACTTTGGTTGTATTAAATACTTCAAGTGAGGAAGTAAAATCTAACAGCTTAATGGAAGTCAGGAGAGAAGGCAGGTGGATGAGGAGTGGAAGGAAAGTGAAGGACTGAAACAGAGGCTGGAGGTTGTGGTGGTTTTGTCATGGAAATGTCTTTGGGAACAGGTTGGATAAGCCCCTCTCGAAGATGACATTGAGCTTTCCTGAGGTGGGCAGATGGAGAGGAGGGTCTTCTGGTGTCCCCAGTAAGTAGTACTATTTATGTCCAACATTTCATTCTCTTAAAATGTAAGAAAACCATTTCTAAGTGTAAGGGAAACACTGAAGCTGGTTGCCCAGAGGAGTTATGGAGTCTCAGTTCTTGGAAATATTCAAAACCTGACTGGAAACAGTCCTGGGCAACCTGCTTTAGCTGACCTTGAGTTAAGCAGAGGAGCTGGAGTAGAGAATCTACTGATATCAGCCAGTGCTAAGACTGCACCAGCACTGCTTGCTGTGGCTCCTGTTTCAGTCTGGAGTGCATCAATCACTGTAGCTGCTCCAGAAGTGTGTTAGTACAAAAGATTAGAACCTGGGTTTGGGTTAGTTTTGCCGCTGCTGATACACATCATGCATGAACTCTCTGATCAGGAGTCTATTGCCAACAAAATTTGGGTCTGAAGTTCCAAACCAGAACATGGAGGAGGCATCAGCAGCCACTCTATGCAACTAGTACCTACAGATTTTTAGAGCAAAAAGTGAAAACTGGCAAAGATAAGAGATGCCACGTTTCTCAGTCAAGAAAAGCCTGTATTTTCCAGAATTAGACTTGGCTTTTGTCTGTCACCATTAGGTGTATTTAAGAAAATGCATACTTAGGGTGTTTTCTTTTGTTATTTTGAATATAGAGGTGAGGATCCTCAAGCAGAAACCATTTCAACCTATTCTAAATTCCAGGGAAAAACCTGAAGACTTTCCAGTGGCCATATGGATGTGGGAGAATTACTGCACCATCCAATGGTTTCCATGCACTTCAGCTCCTGGAGTCATGCTGTTGGGCAGAGTCTTTGTTCTCCTACTTAGAA
Organism: Coracopsis vasa; assembly: GCA_026283785.1. Classification (NCBI taxonomy): domain Eukaryota; kingdom Metazoa; phylum Chordata; class Aves; order Psittaciformes; family Psittacidae; genus Coracopsis; species Coracopsis vasa. Next base: position 21,551 of record JANHGB010053542.1, read on the forward strand.
GAAAAAAGCTTTGCAAACTTGCAGAGCAGTTTCATCTCAGAAACACCCAAAAACCTGAAGACCAGCAGAAAGGGTAATGTAAGTTAAGTAAGTTGCATGTATGAATCTTACATGGGTTTTGTGCTATTTTGGTCAGTTGTATTTGTCATTGCATCTGGGGGACCTAGACCTCTTTTAAGCAATTATGCTAAGCACCTTCAGTGCCTGTTGACTTTGGTGTTGGCTGATTAGCATCCTTTGAAACCTGGTCCTCTGCTGATAACATGTTCAATTTGGAGGAAGAGGAGGAGTTTATGGCAGGAAGGTGTCAAAGGATAGTTTCTTCAGACACTGCTTTCCCTGTCAGTGTTTTGACAGCCCTATTTCTGCTATTGCCTCTTTAGTGTTTTCCCTTCCTGTCTGTCATGAAAATGCTGATGTTTTCCTACTTTTAAAGCAGAAAAGCTGCAATTCACCTTCTTTCCTGGGGTAAGCAACTCATGGCAACTCTGAGTCCAGAGGACAACCTGAGCAGGAATGTTACACAGACCTGAACGGGGAGATTTCTGTGTGGATTTACAGTTCCTAACTGTGCAGATTTTAAGGTTGTTCCTTTGCTCTCAAGGGGCACTGTATTTATAAAGGAATAGCTGGATGTATATATATCAAACAGGGGGTCACACAGAAGAAGTGATGGAGTTGTTGATGGAAGCAAACCCACAGGACAGGCTTTTCCTGCTTTACTTATCCAGCTTATAGCCTGGCACTTTGTCTAAGCCTGACATCCAGGGTCCTTCAACTGTCAGCCCTCTACTTCCAGAGGGGAATTCATCCCACCTGCTTTAGGTGGGAGACCTGCTGTCTGTCTCCATTAACTATGGCGAGAGCATGGTCAAACAGTTTAACTGAGACATCTGTGTTTTAGCAGCCCAGTGTTTAGTGAGATTAACTCATCTTAAGTAATTTGTCTGCCCTGCAGCTCCCTGTACTGGTACAGACATCTCCTTTTCAGTATGATACAGAAGACCTTACAGTCCTGGTTAAATTGACAGTTTCTAAGCAGTTTGGGAGATCAGAAGGTTTAGGTGAGTTTTTCTACCTTGTGGAATCTAAATCTCTGCTGCTCTACATCCTGTAGAACAAACTTCAGTTTAAAATTGAAGCTCTTTTTAATACTTCTCTGTTTGCTTTCTATGTGAATGACTGTTATTTCACTCTTTCATTTACATAGTTGAGATAAACATAGGCTATTTCTTGTATCAGTAAAGATTGCAGTACATTTAAAGGTATAGAGAACCTAAATGGAAGGATTATTGCAAGAAAATGCAGCCGATCTGCAAGAATTGTGACAGGAGAGTATGATTAACACATCACAGCTCTGAGTGATAAGGACCTGACAAGGGTAATTTCCCTTACAAGTTCATAGAAGGTTATCTATATACAGAACTTGAACTTGAGCGATAACACAGACAAAAATATGCATAAAAATGGTGGGACAGGAAAAGATTATGTTAACAACTATTTCCCAGTCTGTAAAATCTGGGCAAAGTGCATAAATTCATGGGCTGGAGTGAGAAATTTTCTCCCTTAACTCCATTGTGTTATAATGAGGACCTTCCAGTAGTATTAAAAACGAAGCCTTTAGAACGTAGCCACAAAAAGAGTTCATTTGTATTAAGGATTTGTTTAAGGATGGCTGTTTTAAATCGTTTGACCAATTTGGAGATGATGTTAATATTCCTGGAGCTCAGTTTTCCCGTTTCCTTTGGATAAGACATGCTGCTCTTTGTGAATTAAAGGAAGGTATAGAAATGCAAATGTCACAGATTGAAAAATTGTTGTACAAAGAGACCGTCTCACTAAATTGATTTCAAGGCTATATAGGACATTGTCAGTACCCTTAGACAAAGGCAAATTGGAAGTTAAAGAGAAAAAGGAGAGAGATTTAGGTAAAAGAACTTAATACGTAAGAATGGAAACAGACAGTTCAATAAAATGAGTTTCTATCAAAATAAGACATTGGGTTGTTCAGTTTAATTATGTCCTATTTAGAGAACATATTTGTGTCCATTTAAATTGCAGAAATATAGAATGAGATTGTTGCTATAGTGTAAGAAGAGCAAGGTATTGCATAGGGGGAAGTATGCATATACTTAGGTCTTACATGGATAAAGGTTTCCGACATTCTGCTGTGCAAGATGAGATCTTTAGGTGGGTTTAGACTGAATTATAAAGACTTTTTGGTGGCACCAGTGGAAGAGAGAGATTTCTTGATGTGTTTCAAGTGTTTTTAACAATTTCTCCCTATGTTTAAACAGCAAGACATTAGAAGGCCAGAGGAGAAAGATACGTTCTCCTTGAACATTGAATTTATCCTATGCCTCAGCATTTTATGATTAAACATTCCATAAGGGTGAAATATTTAATAATAAATATTATTATTTATATATAATAAGGTGGTGGGACAGAATAAATAAATTAAAGCTTGTGAGGCATATAGGTCAGGTGGAAGGGAAGGCCATATAAACATGTAGACAATGGAGATGCTGGGATACGGCCAAGACATAGCATGTACCATATAAAAAGAAGTAAGAATGTCTCAGAGTACAGCAATGCTCTTATGGTGCAAATTCTCAGGGGTTTAGTCCAATAAAGTACTAAATAAATACTGAAATAATCACTAAAAAGGCCTACAGAGGTTTGAAGCTGTTTCCTGATGGCTGACTTGAGAATGTCTTGACTCTGCATAGTCAGGAATGGGAGCTGGTGCTGTGATAGCTGCAGAATGTTTCACCTTTGTGAGAGCTGATGGGTGTCTGGCTCACAAGAACAGAACAGGGCCTTTCCCCATTGCTGAGGAAGATGAGCTGAGGTTTCTGTTGGGGATTGTCCCTATGGCAAGGTTTTAGAGTCCCAGAGAGTTTGATGCAGAGATATGTTCCCAGTTCAGCAGATGATAATACCACTTCATAAACTCTCATAAAATTAAAAGAGGTATTTTTAATGCTCTATAAAATTCGCTATGTTTCAGCTGGGGTTGACTCGTTCTTCCCAGTCCTAAATAAATGTGTTTTCTTCCTCAAATAAATGGAGGAACAACAGTTTATAGAAGGAAACAAAAGGGAAGACTTCAAATGTAGATTTACTAATGAGTTAATCAGCATGTTTGAATGCTAATGAGCGCAAGTTGGTAACTGGATCATCTCCTTTCTCTTGTCCACTGGGAAGCTACATTTAGGAAATTAATTCCAAATTCATATTTAACTCATTTTTCTTATGAATTAATGTGCATAATCTACCATGGCATCTGTGTTGTTTCTGCTTCCTTATTCCACTAAGAATTACCATTCTCTAATAAAAATTAGAGGATGGAGGAAACAATACTAATCATGAATTCTAGCAGAGTCATGTAAAGATCATCATTAGAGCCTGCAATCACATGTTGTTGTTTAAACAAATGCCTGTAATTCTTGCCTTTGCATCTGGAGTAGTTGCTTTCACTCTGACATCAGTGAATCCTTCCCTACTCACTTGTGTGTCTCTGTTGCTGAAGGACTGGCCTTTATTTCTGAGGAGGAGCATCAGTGTTGCTGGGCTAAGGCAAGACAGGGGAACCCAACTGCTGTCAGGTATATTCACAGCCTTAGGAAGTGTGAGGCCAGTCATCTTAATTCCTTGCCTTTGCAGGAATGGCAGGAAAACGTTTGATAGTTGTTTCTTCATGTCTGCTGTGCAGGACTGCTCAGGAGAACTCGGCAGAGTGGTCATAGACAACAGCTTTTGAAAGCCAAAGGCTGCATCTGCATGGCTGCTTCCAGCCCTTGTGTTTCCTGCTTTGAGGCACGGGGATGCTCTTTTCAATGACGTAGGTACCTGTGAGTAGAATGAGAGACATGGATCTGAGAAACAGCTCATGTGCTACAAGTAAGTGAGGTACCTTAGTGCAAGAGATGAAGCAGAAGGAAGTGCTCTGTGTATAAACCGCAGAGTAGATTGACTTGCTGAGAGTGCGATCCCGCTAAGTGCGTGTCAGCCTGATGTGTCTCCTAGCTTGTTTTGCAATAGAAAACAATTTGGCTTTTCCTATTAATTTCTGTAGTTACCATTAAAGGCAATACCACAACTAACGTTATATCAGGCCCAATTACACTAGTGCTCTGCTTCCATTTTTTTTCTCTTTCATGCTGTGGCATTTCCTTTCCCTTGAAAACACTCTTTCACTCAGTCTAGCAATTAACTGCTTGAACAGTATAATAAGGAAGCAATTAAGAGGTGACAGAGAAAAATTAACACTCCATTTCACATTAAAGGCCAAGTGAGTATCCTGGCCATTGTGAGTAAAATGTGTCTTTGAAAACCTGTAGTTTGGATGTATTTTCCTTTTGAATAAGAAGCCAGCTCCATGTTTTTTTGTCTAGAGTCCCAATCTGAAAATGGATGATAACTAATTGGGTGCTGTCTGCTTAAACAGGCTCTATTAATTGCAGTTTGTTCTCCTGTAAGTGTCAAGGAAAACAAAATCTTTGTAATGTGGAGGCACAATGTACGAAGCCTTAATTTGAATATGCATGTACCAGAGCAAATAAAGCAAACTCCTGCATGCAATGTTGCCATGGCAGGCAGTATTTGCATAATAAATAACAGCTATCATGAGACTTTCTTTATGAAGTTCTCTGCTGTGTTGTCAGCTAGAAGAGCCTGCAATAAAGGAGCCAATATTGAGAAAGTAAGAGTGTGTTTTGCTTGCAAATGCAACACAGTCATTGTTAAGCCTACGTGATTCTGGTGTTGCTGACAAAACGTAGGGGGTTGCATTGCTTTGCACGTGTGAGCGTGTGAACTGTGCAGGGAATCATATGATGGGTTTTGGGTTGGAAGGGACCTTAAAGATCATCCAGTCCCATCATGCAAAATGATGCTCAAGAGCTGCTTTGTGCAAAGCCAGATTTTCCAGGTTTGTGCTGTGGAGGCTGCTGGTTTGGTGGGAGTTCTGCCATGTAGCATGGACTCGAGGCCCTCCTCTGGGACAATCCAACAAGTGGGACACAGTGGAGAGGGTTCCAACAGTGCTGCTTTTATTCTGGAAGAAGCCTGATGCTCCAGACTTTCATGGAAGTTTTGGTCAGGCTGTCAATGGGATCAGGAGGCACTGACAGAGCTCTAGGGCTGGGATGTAGCAGTGAAATCATGTGCGTATTGCTACTAATTCCAGAGGAACTGGTGCTGGTCCCCAGAGTCAGGTTGAGTGTTTGTGCCATCTTGCAGAGCTCTGGCTTCAGAGCTGGTGGTTTCTGCTCTCTCTCCTACCAGGTCCCCTGCATCAGAACAGGAGATGAGGACTCTGGTCTGTGCCAGGGGATCTCCATCCTCCTTTGGATCAAGGCCTTTTTGAGGCTCTTGATGCTGTTCTGTCCTCACTACCTGGAATACAGACCCTTCAAGTAGAGCTGGTTAAATATATATGGTTTTAATGCCATCTTCAGCTGAAGGGTTTCAAACCTCAGAGCACAGCAAAACTTTCATGATCAAATCAGGAAGCTTTGTGAGGCTCCTTTGCTTTGGGGGTTCATTATGAATTGTAGGCACCGGTTCACTGAGGAGTCACTGAATATTGATAGTCAGCTTGGGCCTGGTTTCAAGTGGATGTGTTGTGGAATTTGATATTGAAATCCGTGACTTTGATGCAGTACCAGCTGGAAGGGAGAGGTTTCAGCTGGATTCTGCTTTGAGGTTTTGATTTTCCTTTCATTGAAATAAAGGGAAATTAAGATGAAGTCAATCCCTGCTTCTGAAGTATTAGGGAGGGCAAAGGGAAGGTCTGAGGTGGAACGTAAGAAAAGACCTTAGGTTGGAATTAAAGGTAATAATAAGTCTGATGCTGAAACTGTGTGCTTGGAAGGCTGTTTTGGCATGGCTTATTGACATGGTGGGGAACATGATGTAAGGGAAGGAGAGGACCACCTTGAGAAGGCTTCTGCAAAGCTCTCTTCATCTGAAGCGGATGCTGCTGTTGATAACCAGCCTGTTCAGAAGTAGATTTATTGAGCAATCCAGTTTGCCATTTACTTCTGAGAAATGGGGAGAGGATGGTGATGTATACACCAAAACAATCAGATTGTGACCAGGGGACCCCTTCTGTTCCTCTTCAGTTGTGAGGAAGGCTATTGTCTTCCTATTCCTGTGTACCTGTGCCAGAGAGCTACCCTGAGGCTTTCCAGCCTCATGGAAAGCAAAGTACCAAGTTCTGGAAGATCTTAAACAAGCAAATGCTGTCAAGGTTTGTGTGCATGGGTTTAATGAGCTTTGGTTAGGATTTTAATGGAGTTGGTAGATGCGACTTGACTGAATGCTCTTAGGTGTGATTTAAATGAGGAATTAACTCTTTTATCCCATCCCAAACTTTTCTAGTAAAACTTTAATGATGAAGAGCCTGGGAGTACTGGGTATCTGCTGATACTGGTCTGGTGGATTAACAAAGTGAGAAATATTGCTGGTAACACCTTGATTTTTCCATAACCCACTGAAAAATAACACAATGCTGAAAGCTGAGGCTTTTCAGAGTGTACTGGTTACTAACATAAAGCAAACAGAACTGTGTCCCTGATTCAGTGTGACTTCTGGAATCTGCATGCCCTTTTTAAGCTTTCTTTTTCTATATTAACTGTATTTACTTACAGATGTAGCCTCTTCCCTTGACTTTCATTCTCTTTAATGAAAGGGAAGGAACAAGCTGACTATGAGTAGATGCGTTAGAAGAAAGCCATCATTTTCAGGTTTCCTTTTGGTCTGAATATCAGAAATTATCCCTTGATCTGGATGTATTTTTTAGCTAATGGATGGATCATGGCATGTCTATAGCCCCTAATATCTTCTCCTAAATAGAAAAGAAAAAAGTCCCTTCAAACAAGCAAGCCTGGATCTCATACAACAGCTCAGCATGTGTCAATTCACACTGTGTCATGTGACATGAAACTACTTCATACAACCTGACTTGGAGTGACATTCGTATTGCCCATATCATAGAATGCAAAAATAACACTTACTTTCACAAGTGAGTAATTATCTTTTCCAGTTGATGCTATTTTGCTATTTGCAGGTCAAAATGAAAAACAGGTAAGGGTTAGTGAGCTACCTTGAAAAGAAATATTACAGTAGGGAAGAGATTTGATAAGGCCTTAACCATGCTGGTGAGATGAGCAAAAGAAATGGTTCTGTTCATGAAAGGATGGCTCTGCCTTTAGATGTGATTTGAACTAAAGCAGGGGGAAATCCAGAGAGGAAATCTCAGCTTTTGAACAACAGGCTTGTGAGCTAATTAAGACCAACATACAATTTTAGGGAAGGAAAAGGAAACATTCTATATTCCCAAAGACCGAGGGCACATTCATGCTCTCCATTTAATCCCACACATCACAATAGATAGGTAATGTACAGACACCCCAAAGAAGTGGAGGTCATTGGGCAAAAGGGAGCAATGCTGGATGCTCTCCTTTCCACCGTACCACTGTGCTGTAGCTGCTTACATTACCTGGTGAGAGGACAGTTCTCAGGTGTATTTTTACCCTGAAGACATTGAAATTTATGGTTTATTCATAAAGATCCTAATTTGATCCATAATTAAGAGCTGTGAGTGCTATGAATGCTGGATAGGGAAGCAGCTTATGTGTAGTGAAAGTCATCCACAGCCTAAGGTACTTTCTCTGCCTCAGTCCTTCTGGAAGTTTTTCTAGTTAGGCTGGATCTTCTCCACACCCACAGGAGACCCTTTGCAGTAGCATCTCATGGGGACATGCATTTGTACCCAGTTACAATTCATCATGTTCCTGTTGCTCTTAGAGCATTTTTGCTTCCTATAAAACATCTGTAATGCAGGTGTGTGCCAGCCTCCTGACCTTATCCATCAACCTCCATCTGCATGTGATGCTGTAGGACATTTTGCATAAGCCCTTTCCCATAGCCCAGGAACTGCAAGTGGATGTTACCTTCCAAAACTGGCTGTGGGAATAAGTTGATAATTGGGAAGGCAGATGACAAAACCATCTTGTCATGGGTTGCTCCCCTGCAAGAATTTGTGTGGAGGGCAGTAAATGGCTCTATTCTGCACAACACTGGGTGGTTTCTGCCAGCTACCTGGTGACAGTGTGTCTTGGAGGAGCTCTTTTCCTCTTGTAGCATCCCTGAAAGGCAAGAAACACATCAGCGCTGTGATTTGTGAGATCCTTTTGGACATATCTTTGTAACCTCATTGGTTTCTCTGAAGTTGCACAGTTCAGAGCAGAACTGCAGCTTATCTGATGTGTTGATACTCGTGTGTTGCTTTGACTCCAAAATACTGGGACATTGGAAACATTAATTGTGAATTTATTTCAGCTATTGTCACAGCTTCTTATGAAGCTATGAAAATAAGCACGCAGTGAATATTTCTTGTTCTCCTGCCTTGGCCCCATGCTGCCACTGCCATGGCAACCATGAAATATCCTCTCCTTCCCTATGAGGTCTGCTTGGCTGGGGAACCCCTGCCTGCTGATGCTGCATTCCTGGAAGTGCCTCTTTCCAGTACTGTGGCTCCTTCTTCCTATTTCCTGACTGTCCACTGTAAGACCTCCCTACAGCAGTTGAGATGGGCACATGCTTCCCCTTTTTAGATGAGCTCTTAGGCAGAAGCTCTTCCCTGTGAGGGTGCTGAGGCGCTGGCACAGGGTGCCCAGAGAAGCTGTG
>JANHGB010053543.1:0-20494 GCA_026283785.1 Coracopsis vasa
GATTTCTCTTTCTCCCCGCTCCCATGAGGGCCAGAAACCTTTTAATGCTGAAATAATTACAGACTGGAACAAAATGGGGCTTCAAAATAAAGCAAATAGACTTAATTCCAAATAAAATTGTACTGACAGATCTGGGTTAACTCAGCACAATGCTTACAAGCACCTCTGAAGAGGACTGTACTGAACTTAGAAGCAGATTTCTGTAATCAACATGAAAACAGTACCTAGATATCCAATTTACAATGGTTTTGTTGAGCTGTAAAGAAGTCCTGTTGGAGGAATTAACAAACACAGTTGTCCTCTACAGCATACACGTGCTCGGCTTCCCTTATTCTAAGTTGTGTTGGGGGGGGTGGTTTAGTTTTTTCTCTTTTTCGCTCATCTTGTGAAGGCTTTTAGCTACTTGGCCGCAGTGATGATCGATGAAGGAGGCCAACCCTTAAAGTGGTTAGCTGATGATGGATGATGCAGGTAGTGAGAGGCCATTAGGATTTTGGTGAAGGGGAGAACATAGTATGGATGTAAGAAAAAAATGAACAAATACAGTGTAGAATTAAAAAGCGTATAATTAAATGTGAGTTTTTTTTCAGTAGTAGAACAAAAATAACTCTTTGGGCTTTATAGCTCCTTTAAATGTGCATAAAGAATTCTACTAAATGGAATGTTCAGGATTTATTTAGAAAAACACATACACACAAAAAAGTACTAATCCCAGTATAAAGCAGTTTAGAATGTAAGTTTAACTACAAACTGTTTTATGAGAGATAGGGACTGTTTTCTCCAAATTTTCCTGAACTTAAATTATCTAGAATATTTCAGTCTGTACATAATTAAGCTGATGAATAAATCCCATTAAAGTCAAAGAAGCTACTGATGTGATTAAAGAAGATACATACTTTAATTGTATTTGGAGTTTAGATCCAAAAGCGTAACTCCATCCCCATTCAGCAATACATTAAGGCAACTTTGGATACTTGTTTAAATCAACAGGATTAGATGTTTGCTTGAAGTTACCCATGAATTTAAATGCCATGCTAAATAGGAAAGTACTTATGTAATGGATTAGCTCTGATTGAAATTTTGTAATTATTATCTAGGAATGTTTTGAAGGACCTGAAATATGTTCATTTTTCCATACATTTTTAAACCATCTTCTAGACAAGAAAAAGTATTTTCAATTTTAACTTTTTATCCCATTGCCTTACCTTCTGCCACCCTCTTCCCACCAGAAAATAAAGGGGAAATAAAAAAGTGGTGGAAAAGGAAGGGAATTCTTTTTCCATTCATAGGGGGAGGGGAGGATCAAGTTTTAATTTCTTGATTAAAAACCCAGAAAATTTCAAATGAAGCAATTCTATGTGAAATCAAACAATCATAGAATCATAGAATAGTTAGGGTTAGAAAGGACCTTAAGATCAGCTAGTTCTAACCCCCAATGCATTAATGCAATTCATACTTCTCTAACTGGGCCAGATGAACACAAGACTTGTAGACAGTTTTCACTTAAGGCATTAGGAGCTCTGAGGTCACTTTTTCCTGACATGAATGTCTATAAGTCCATACCAATCTACCATGGTTTTTTTCCTCCCCACTGCTTTAAGATGAACAGATACTCCAGATCTAAGAGCAAGAGAAGAAACAAGCCAGCATTTGTATTAAGAAACATTTTTATTAACAAAACAGTAAATTCCACTTGCTTAGCATTTCCAATAATGAATAAATTGGCCTTGCAACAAATAAAAAAATCGTAAATATCTATCACAGAAAGCACTATAAGGTTAGGGGCATTGGGCCTCTCATCGATGTCTTAGGGTTGAAAGTTTCACACGTTATTTAGTGTTTTGTTAAAAAAGGCAACACAATACAGTCATAGAAATGAAGCCATCTCAGTCAGACAAATTAGGTTATTATAGAGAAAGGAGCCAATTTTATGTTAGGTAGTTGGTCTATGTCTGCTTGTTTGTTTGTTGTTGCTGCTGTTTTTAAACAAAAAGGAATTTTAAATCCATTTGCTGGCACTTCTGATACATCCATATTTGTTTTTTGTTAATTTATGAAATTAAAGAGGAAAAAGGAGAACCTTCAGAAACAGTGTTAAAATTGTGTTTGCTTATTACAGTAGTAGTAGATCTTTTTTTCCTTGATGTATGGATTTAGTTAAAGATTAATCTACCAAACTGCCTGTAAGTTGACCTGACCATGCTATTTCATTAATGCAATCAATACCAAGCAGAAAATACCATCTGATCTCGCCCAAACCATATTCCGTCATGTCCAGTCTCCTGTCATCAGATTATTCTTGTTCTTCTACATATCTTCAAGCACTTAAATCTGAACACCACCTGGCTTTCAACTTCTTTACCCCCTCCAGCTGAAGTCTCTTGCTTCCAGCAATGACCTCCAGTATCCCGGACCCTGTCATTCCCTGAGTACAGCTGTCTTGTAAAGGTGGGAGAAATTATGAATGCCACAGGTGAACAACAACCTAAGAAATGAACATCAGATGGATTTGGTGAACCTGTTTTCATGTAAATGCTAATGAGAAGAAAAAACCTGCTTTACAAATGCAACATGACACACCTCGATGTGGTTGGCAACCTTCAAGAGAGGTGCTTTCATGTCAGCTACATGTATTTTTAAAGTGCTCTGACTCCCAGATAGATAGCTGTACCAGTTTCCAGACTTTTCATCAGCTACAGTGAGTAACACACAAGAAAATGTTCTGTGTCTGCTTTTTAAAGCTACTTTTAAATTCCTCCTTCCTGTCTGTAAAGTGTGAACATCTATGTCCCTCCCAAGAGGCCTTCAGTGATTCGGTTGATTTCTGTTGAACTACCCTCTTTCTCTCGAATGTATTCCCTTTGAACTTCCATGTAAATAAAATGTTACGCTATGATTTATTGCTGTGAACCTAATGAAATAATAGTAGAAAAAAAACCCTTAACATGTAAATTACAGCATTATATTTAATATGTTTAACTAAAATTCATTAATGTTTTATATATGTGAGAAAAGCTATGTGTTACTTTAAAACATGATGAACTTATATTTGTCTGGTTATGATGTCTTGCAATACTACACAATCAACTTAGCTAAAAATACTTCTTCATGTGTCAAAATGCCCATCATTGAAAAATACTATCGTGCACCTCGAGATTATTTCCTTTTTGGAGAAAGGGGTGAATTCTGCAGTAGAATCAGCCTGGATAATTAAAATGGGTCATTTTAGATCTTTTAGCACCCAATGCTGTAATAGCTGTCGTTCATATAACTGAATGCCAGATAAACACTATATGATACTTCCTAAGATTCTCAAGAAACTCATCATTCTCATAATTTCTTAAGAACAAGGTTTCGGTAAGGCAAACCATGCTCTCCAATAGTGAAGCTTTGACTGGAAGCCAAAGGCCAGTTTAAGTCACTAAATCTTTAGCTAATTAATGAATGTGTATTTCTAGGAAAATTGGCCATTCTGATCAACTTCATTGATGCATATCAGGAACAAGAGAGGGGGATAGGAGGAAGAAGACAAATTACAGTAGAGATATATTTTTGCTTTCTAGTCCACTTCTTTCATACAAACTACTAAAACTTAATTGCAACAGAATAGAGGCTGTACAGGTAAGAAAAAAATTAGCTGACTCTTATATACATTCATACACACCCCCCTTTAGTATAACCACTACACTGTAAATCAAAAAAGAAAGAAAAGAAAACCAAAAAAGAAGAAAGGGGAAGAAGTCTGGGACAATTTATAATGGCTGCAAAATAACTGAAGTATGTCTGTTGCTCCAGATGTCATAAAACTTTCTATACCTAGCAACACTTATAACATTGAGTTTACCAAAAATGGCTGAAGAGCAGATATAGTTTGCATTTTCTATACAACAGGCTATAAAACATCACTTATCACAGTCCAGAAAGCACATATAGATGTGTTTTTATATAAACATATGTAATAACATATTAAGCGTGCATGAAAATTTCCCAATGATTGCATCTATGCCCTCTTGGTTTTTTCCCTTTTTTTTTTTTTTAATGATTTTTTTTTTGTGGAAATTGCCTTATATTCCAGATTTTTCTTTTTGTTTTTGAAAATAAGGCCTCCGTACTATTTTCCTCACAACCAGAAAGGGGCTTTTTGAAAGTATTTCTACGTAAGTCTTCAGAAAAGCCAGCACTTTGTCTCAAATGCAAGTTTCCAATCACTGCTTCACTGCACCAGACGGCAAACTCTTTATGTTTGCTTGTTGAGTCACCATATATAATGACAGTCTTCTCTGACAATAAGACTAACTTACTTCTCAAGAAAGCGCTAGCACTTTGGCTAAATCCAGAATCATAGGTAGCTTCTTTTTTCTTTTTTTTTCCTGTTTTGTGTTTTTTAATTTGATTTGTTTCATATTGTGCCTTGATGTTGTAGTAATACTCCTTGCTTTATGAATGCGTGGTGTCATCATTGTCTTTCAGAAATGTTCCAGCAACATAAAGACAGGCAGAGTAAATGAAAACACTGTGGATGTTAGGGAATTTATCAGCTCCTGTTTCTGAAAAACAAGAGCATGAAATGCTTGTTTTTAAAAACAGTCTTTCCTTTCTGATTGCATTCCCTGTCTTTTTTTGTTTGTTTTTGAATGTGCTTCATAAAAAGTAAAGTAAATAAGTTTGTATTATGTCTCAGATAAAATGAAGACTATTTCTATACAAGCGTTCTTTTAGATGTTGAGATCAGACATAGTACTCCTTATCCTTATTTTTCTTGTTTTTGTTGGAACTTTTAGCGCTGTTGGGCTGTTTTTCCTTGATCACAGCCCCATTGGATTGTGCTGAGTTACTGATGTAGTTTCGACTCTCATCTACGTGATACGATCCTTCGTCTCGATTCCTGTACTTGTACATAGCATACAGGAGGATGAGGATACACAGCGCCGCCGCTGCCACGATCCCAACTACCATGCCTGTTGTGCTGCTGGATTCACGGATCACCTCGGACGAGCCAGGGTACTCTCTTCCTCCTCCTGCCCTGGTAGGATTTGCTGTAGGTAGATAATGAAATAAGGGAGAGGTTATTATTGAGTTTGCACATTGAGGAATTAGTCATAACTACCTGTTACAAACATGCATCTTTCTAATTGCACTCACTGGGTCAGGACTGCCCATCAATGTACCCTACTCTACCAGTCCGAAAACGTTTTGGTTTGCAGCCCATCCCATTTTCACATCTGCCAGCACAAGTAAACAGGCTTTTAAACAAGGAGAATGACAACCAGGAAAATCTCACTCTAGCCCTCAAAAGTATAATTTCTCCAAACGTGATATGAAGCAAAGAATGCCTAAATAATCTGAAACAACAGGTGTGCCACAATTTAAATGCCAGAATATGAACATCTGGGAGGAAAGGATCTCACTTCCCTACTCCCTCCCTTCTTCCTTCTCTCCTTGTGTAAAGAACAAAACGTGACACTGTAGTACTTATTGAGAAGACAGTGATGATAAGACAGACTGCCCAACAGAATGGGGGGATGAAAAAAAACAAAATTCCACCTAACAGTAAATGATAGCAGCCAATAAATTGGCTACAAGTAAAGTATTCTCAGCTCTCCTTTACACTTCCCTCAGCAAACTTCTCAATTTCTCCTTTCCTTCTTGTATTTCTTCCTTTTTCTCCAAATTAATTATATTTACTTTTATTACATTGTGAGAGCTATCCAACCCTACCTTCTCTTTCCTAATTCACAGAGTGCTTCTTGAATGTGGCTATGCTTTAGAGCATTCTTGACTCAACTTCTCCCATTTCATGTTTTCATCACTGATGTCAATACCAAACATTCCTTCAATCAATGCTTTCTGCTCAGAAAAAAAATCTCTCAAATTGCACAGAGCAAGGGCCCAGTCTTCTAAGAACCCACCTCTCAGACCAGACTCTGGTCTTTTCAGTTGTGAAATGAACTGAACTGACCTACACGTCAGACTGTAAAGTCTTCTTGACAGGAACTACTGTGTTGTCATTTTGTCTCCTTGAACAGCCATGTGGAATGAAAGACTAATTCCAGGAGGGATTTCTAGGTTAAATGCTTACAGCACACACAGTGCCTATACATTTTGCATGATCTCCTTTCTTCACTGCATTTTGGAGAGGAAGATCTCTGAGGCAGAATCACTTTAGGTGGCCATAGCTGAGAAGGATCTTTTTGCGTAACTTAGCAAGTGTGATGGACAAAAATGAAGTGACCTGGATCAATGCAATAGTCCATTGATTAAAGCAGCATTTCCCAACTCCTAAGAAGCTGTGTACCCCCAGCACTGCCATCCTTGGCTGAGCTCAGGAGCAAGAAAAGAGCAGTGAGTAAACCAGGCTTTCCCACTGAGCAGTGCAGAAGACTCATTAATCATCAAGGCTGGCTTATAGAAACCACATTTTAAATCATTATGCCTGGTTAAAAATGCAGTCAGTGAACTATAAGTGTTAATTAAGAGTATTAGTAAACACTTAGTTTTACAATATATTCATGACGTTAGCTTTGTCAGGCCTTGCCTACAACTAGCATTTGATTAAAGTGTATTAGAGAAGTGTCTTGCTCAAGGTGCACCAAAGCACTCTATGTTCCACAGTCACTTCTTTGTACTGTAGACATAATAGGAAGATGACGATTTTAAGGATGCTATATTAAAGGTAATATCACTCAAACTATCAGTGCTGGTTAAAAAAATGGCAAGAAGTTTGGAGAATAAGAAGCAGCCACCAGCTACAGACATCTACAACTGGCCTATGAATAATGAAACACAGCAAAAAGGCCACAACCCCCCAAAAGCACTAAGTTCCCTCCCCACCTTGGTGCTATTCATCATTTATTTATTGGTTATTTGTGTTCTTACCGTTGAAACACCACTTCCTGGCAGTTATCCCACATAGGCTTAAAGAAGATGACATTTAATTTGGCTAAAAGAACAGAGATACCACTCAAGAAAACTGTCATTTGTGTCAAATAGTATTTTAACTTCCTTTTTTCTTTTTTTCCCTTCCCCTCTGAACATTTGTAGTTGTTATGAGTTGGTACAACTGGTATTTTCCATGACTATGCAAGAGATCCTGAAGTTTCACTTCAGAAGGCTCTAAGGTATTTGCTCATTTCAGGTTCGATGCCACCCTACTAAGAAATGTTTTCTGCCTCAAAGCAGTCAGTGAGTGGTTTAGATCCTGTTTCTTCATTGCAGCTATTGTGGAAAATGAAAATTCTTTTACACATAGGGTGTCATTTTACAAGAGACAATGCACTGCTGCAGAACAAAGACTCCTGAGTATTTCCGTAGTGAATGAAAATGAGACAAAGTCTTACCTTACTGTATGTGATTTCAGGAAATTAATTTCTGTCTGAGAACTAGTGGAAGTAACTGAATAAACTCTGTCAATACCTGATGGACTAACAGCTGCTCTTTCTCTTGAAAATAAAGACATTTGGGCCAAATGCCATCAACTAACTTTAGAATTAATGCCTACTAAATGACACTTAACAGCTTGCTCAGAGGAAAACATTCTTCTAACACTGCAACCTAAGAAACCATGTAAGGAATATTTTTCAATGTTACCTAAACTCCTGCCTTTCACCTGATGGCATCCTTTTATTTTTAAGAATGTTTTCACAATTATCTCATTTATCCCATCTGTCTGAGGAATATTCAACCACTACATTAATGTTATTTAAACTTACAACGTTTGCAAAGCATCTGTTGTTACATTTGGTTGGTCTTCTGTATACGGAGCAGTTCAGCAAGGGAAATTACTTCTTGCTATTTTTCTTCCATTTACATTAAAATAAGCTTTTAACCTAGCAGGGCCCCTCAAGACAAAGGAAGGAGGAGGAAATAAGAGGAAAGTTTTACAAAGCACATGGTTTGTCTGTGAACATTTTAGGTAGGAAAGGCTATTGCAGCACGTGCTAAAGCAAGCGTCCTATTCTGAGACAGGGAGGAAAAGGCCACGGGGAAAATGCCAGCCTACACTTTTAGGATCTATGTAAATCAATAATCCCCATCTATAATACTGATGAAACAGCTGCCTTCTATTTAAGTAGGGCCTTTATCTAAGATTCCAGTACTGAAGGGGAATTAACCTGTTTGGGTTTTATTTTTTTCTTCTCCCCTGCAAGACAGGAATTATTGCAAGGGGCAATACTTGATTGCAAGTGAAGATTAAAATGCTACAGAAATCTTGCTCTTTGCTTCCCCACTCATGTGATGTAGTTTCCTTCCCAGCATCTTAATAGCTGAACCAGGCGGAGTCACTGTCACCTGGCACAGCAGCAGAGGCATATCTATGGGTAACTTTGCTACTTGACTGCAGTCTCTGTTAGCATCTGCAGCATCAAAAAGACACTAACTTCATCCCAGATAAAGTTTCTTATTGTAAATGAGAAGGTGAATGTTAAGATTAAATCTCATAAAAATGACCCCAATTTTTAAGACTAAAAAGCCAATCTAAAAAAACCATCCTGAGACATCTATAATAAGTTGAGGATGGTTTGTTTGGGAATGACAAAAAAATCATGAAGACTGTAGTTATGCTCAGACCATACTGTAACACTGAGAGGAATAAAAGTCATCTTGT
The DNA here is from genome assembly GCA_026283785.1 of Coracopsis vasa. Lineage (NCBI taxonomy): Eukaryota > Metazoa > Chordata > Aves > Psittaciformes > Psittacidae > Coracopsis > Coracopsis vasa. The sequence goes on from JANHGB010053543.1 coordinate 8,606, forward strand.
GGTGCAATGATCCCCTCTTAAAACAACTTCTCTGATGCACAACTCTTCCTCTCAACAGCACACAACCAGCTGTTTTGGACTGTGTCAAAGACCTGCTTAGAAGAGACTGATTTTTAAAAGCACTTACGAAAAACTTTGCATGAAATAATAGCAACTGAGCCCAGTTTTACATTGTGTAATAATGGATTAGAAAGTTATTATTCTTGACTGTATTTCTAAGTGGTTTAAAATATACAGGGTAAAATCTGACTATTTGCAGTGCCCAGTTTTTATTAATACTGTGAGAAGAAAATTGGAATTGCAGGCTCCCATGGTGTTCGTGAATTGAAATTAGCAGACTTAAAAACAAAACAAAAAACCCAACAAAAGGACCCCAAACCTGTTTTCTTTACATTTATGACTTCCCACAAACTGTGAATAGGAAATTACTCGTAAGACAAGAATGTTTAACTACTGCATTTGCAATGAGGCATGAAGGCAATTATTTACAGGACATATTAATTTTCACTCTGTGTGCTATCATTTTAGACCTGTTTGTGGCTGAATTTCTGTAGCTTTGTTGGGTTCTGGTGAACTGGTTTCTGAGTTCACTGCAATTTCAATGTCTCATTACAATGAATACCTCTGAAAACCAAATCTCAGTGCTTCCTCTGCTGAACAGGTGGGATAGATGCAGCCCAACTGCAAAACCAGGATGAGGATCTGCTGTCAACTTGTGCAAGAGGCTAAGCTCAGACCCACCTGGGTCTGAACACAGGGGTATCTCAGCCTGTTTCTTTCCTACCCGGCTTCAAGTGGCTTTCGAGGGGAGGCAAGAACTGTCTCCCCAGGGGATGTCCAGCAATGACTGAGCTGCCATGGGAGGGAAGGAGCATGAGGTGGTTCCACGTGTGGCACCTACAGCTCAGTGACAAACTTTCATTAGACTTGTAACAATCTATATCCAAACCCATGATCTAATCCATGTGGATGCACTACCACAAAACTAACTGCATTGCCGAACACACACTCTATGCTCCACGACCCTAATGGCATCATGATTCAAAGAGAATGGGAGCTGAACCCGTCCAACCTAGCCTTGAATACTGCCAGGGATGGGGCAGCCACAGCTTCTCTGGGCAACCTGTGCCAGTGTCTAATTTCAAATGTGTTTAAGAGAAAATTATTAAGATATCTGTTCTTTACCTCCTATACATTGCAATTTCAAAGGTTCTCAGAAGGAAAGCTAGAATGCATTAAAATACTTCTAAAGGAATGTTAACTAACTTAGCCAGTCATAAAAATAGCCTCGCAGTGAAACACCATCCACAGCTAGAATGGTTGTTTTGCTAAGAAGCTAGACCTTGTCTCTCCACAGAACAGGGTGCTTGTTTCCAAGTGCAATGATCTGCCATATATTGACTTCAAATCATTTACAAATCCTACCAGCTCCTTAGGACTGCAGGTTTTGCAAGTAACATTTTTCTTCTCCTGTGATTGAGAGGTGGAAGGGTTGGTGACTCAATCTGTTTTAAAATGCCAACACAAATCTAACAGGAGATAGGTCAGTTGGTAGCACAGTGCCAATTGATAGAGCGTACCAAATCAGTGGGTTCTATAAGTTAACATGCTCTGCAGAGCTGAGGGGAATATTTCACACAGTTTAATACGAAGCTTTTGTGAAAACATTTTTTACAAAACTAGATTTAATTTTAGCCCAAATGGAAAATGTAAAACAATACATCCCATAATGTTTTTAGCAGTCTTCATCACTGTGCTTTTATCCTTTTTATTAGTATATTTTTCACATTTTCAGTTATATTCCCCCTCTTTTAGTATTCTTTCCCTCTGAATATGGATCCTTTCTCTTTTTACCTGTTCAGCTGTCCTACCTCTCCCCACTTCTACATTTGTCATTCATTCACCTTTGCACCTCTGCCTCTTTCTTTTCTGCATGAAGTAATTTATTACAAAGAAATTTTTACTATGAGGGTGGTGAGGCCCTGGCACAGGTTGCCCAGAGAAGCTGTGGCTTCCCCATCCCTGGCAGTGTTCAAGGCCAGGCTGGATGGGGCTTAGAGCAACCTGGTCTAGTGGAAGGTGTCCCTGGCACCTGGGGCAGGCGGCTGGAACTGGAAGAGCTTTAAGGTCTCTTCCAACCCAAACCATTCCATGATACTATGAAGTAATTTACCCCAGTTTTGTGCATGCCCTGGGAAATCGTTGGTAATTTGTTACTTTGCTTCAGAAATTTTGACTGATCAGCAGAGTCAGTGGGTAGTCTGGGTTTTAAACTGAAGTAATCCTAACTGGGAAAAAGATTAAATGCTTTGGCCAATACGACAGCATAAGAATGGCAAACCACAAATATTACACTATTGATAGCATGTTTTCAAGCTAGAGCTAAGCTGCTCTAATCATTAGAACCAGTTCAGACAGCTAAACCAGTATCTTTTGCTCAGTTAGTTGCCTGCAGCTCTAGCTCCCTGAAGACTCAGATGAACACCAGTGTTATGGCAAGAAAAGGGGAGGGACACAGAAAACATACATTTTTGGTGGCAGCTAACTATAAGATTGGCTTCACTGTATGAAAAACTTAGCGTTAGTGACAGTGACATTTGGACCCCACTGAACTTAGCAAAAGTTTTGTTATTGAGCTTTGCAGGACCAAGGTTTTATTGCTTTCTATTTTATCAATATAATCTAATTTAACAAAAAAGAAACCCAAAACAAAAAAACCCCAAACCACCTAATCTAGGAACCAGTTTTCTGCAAGAGAAAACCAAAATGTAGTTGTGAAGAATGAGGAATCTGGTGTTTTGGCCTGCAGAGCAAAAAATGATTCTTGCTCATGAAATGAGCTGGAGGTGTAGACACCCACATTCATCTTTGCAACAGCGGGTGATTCCCTGACTGTCTTCCTTCACTGAGCAGCTACAACATGAAGAGATAAATGTCTGTGCCTCAGATGTTATATATATGACTTGAATGCTGGAGCTGAAAGCACACTGCATTCAAGTTGCTCTAAATACTGTCATCAAGTCAGATCCATTACTGACAAAGTCAATAATGTGCCTGGGAAAAGAAGGGGCCAGGCTTTCAAGGCATCCAGAATACGCATGCACACACACTGGATATGTGACTACTACTAATACCAAACTACACCCACTAAAAAAGGCTCAACTACAGCTTGCAGCTACAGTTACACTTAGCCTGAACTGTATTAGAGCCAAGACCATATATGCTTCACAGGGGGTGGGAAGAGAAAAATTAATGGACTTTAGGATTTATATAAGTTACACTTGATGTAATTAATGTTCTTTTTCTCATGGTAACAATATTAAAATGATTAAGACTGCCTTGTTTTTCTTTGCTTCTCTCATACTCTGTAACAGAATTCTGGTGTCTCCGATGTTAGCTCCAGGAAAGAAGTTTGAGATATCCATAAAGCTTTGTCTTAGTTTTGAATATTATTCTTACGTTCTGGGTGCTTTCATCTTTCCTTTCATTTATCCCTTTTCTGTAACTTTTCAAAGGTATGTTCACAACATGTGCTGTATCTAGATCAGAATCTACTGTTTACCCCAGACCATATTCAAAATAAGTCCCAAATCTAGACCACGGCTCCTAACCTCAGGGGAAGCGCTGGTTTTGAAACCTGTGGACCAGAATAGCATGTCAACACAGCAGAACAAGGTTTAATTCAGGTCTTTATATAGTCAGGAGGAGATAGCCTAAGGTTAGACTATTTCAGGTACATGCATCCTCATTCATTATAGGTTATTTGTGCCTTGAATTTTTCCTGCTTCCATTTATGAACAATATCCTTGGAGAATACCTAGTTCTCAAACTTGTCAGCTTTCCACTGCCACTCTGCAGGCTGTCAAATGACTAGTCACACACTGAAAAAACTCCAGTGTTTCCACCGTGGTTTAAATTAGGTGGTAGCAAGCAGCTGAAAATTAGCAGCAATGGTTTTACTACTAGTTATGCAAGAGGTAATGAAAATTCACACTGTACTGATCACTAGAATACACCAACAAGAAGTTTACTATTTTCCTTATCTCCTTTGTCTGGCAGTGGGTGGAGCAACCCTGTTCACTGCCAGCAGCCTGCTAACATGGTCATTAGTTGATATAAGTGGATATATTAGTTGATACATACTGCAGCTGGCATACACCAACTAGTTTGTAACACCATTTTAACTTATTGGGTGTTGCAGATGCTTAGCTAGAAGCACAATAGCTTTTTGCACACCTGTAATTCCCCTGTTTGAATGAAGAAAAACTGAGCTGCTGAAGAGTGCTGGAATAGACAGTGCCTTGTGTCATACAATTCTGAAAGTCAAAGCACAGGCCTCTGCCCTGTGTCCTGCATGCAGTACAGCCAGCTTCCCACCTCTTATAACTGTATTTCCCTGTTTGGGGTGCCTGCCTCAGATTCTCATTCTTCCTCCAAACAGTAGCAGGGTTATAGCAAACCACTGACAGTGGTTGAAAAATGCAGAAAATAAGTGAATTAATAATTGTAAAACTGAGGTTTTCAGACACAGCTAAGTAATTTGCTGCCTTGAGTGAGGCTTTTGACTGATTAAATAGGGAATTTTGGAGAGGCAGAGGATTTGCTTGCACAGTGGTGAACTAAATAGCTGACTGAATATGGAGATACATAGAATCCTACAGAATTTTAAGGACCTGATTTAACATCACATTTTTCAGATTTCATCTGACAAAGCCTTGGCATAGAAGTTGAGCAATATATAATGTAAATTCAGGCCTGTATTTCGCCTATAAACTTTTTCATACCTTTACAAAGTATTGTCTGTCTTCTACCATGTCCATAAAAACAAGGTATGATAAATAGTCCTGAAGAAAAGGTGGGGTTTTTACCACAAAAAGAGGAAATTCAATTCATATGCATTGCAAAGTGACAAGAAGTAGTTTTAGTATTGCTAGTATCCACACTACAGTAAGCAAGAAAATACATGCACTAGATGTAGCAGTTCAAACCAGAATGAAGTGCAGCTCAAGAAACTCGGTGGGCTTGCATTAATCAAGGCACCAACAGCACATTGTCTAATTTCAAAGTAGAACAACTCATTTATTTATGCCAATAATCTATGTACAGTCTTGAGTCTAAGTGTATGCTTGATTCAAAAGACCCATTTTTAGGATTACACCCTTTAACATGGGATTTTTAAGCATACTGCCATGAAAATTAAGGGAACCTGTTCCAGATTCAATCAGCTATTTATTTCACCATTGTGCAAGCAAATTCCCTGCCCTTCCAAAATTCCTTATTTAACCAGTAAAAAAGCCTCATTCAAGGCAGCAAATTACTTCACTGATTCTGAAAACCTCAGTTTTATTGTTACTAATTTACTTATTTTCTGCATTTTTCAACCAATGTCAGTGTGTGAAATCCACCCCTGGAATATGTTTTAAGAGTCCACATAATTTGGTTTGGCTTGACTTAATTGGTTTCAGTAAATCTAATGTTTACAGAATAACCTAAAAAACAAATTAATCTCTTAGGGTGCAGTAATCTGTCCTAAGGGACAGGTCAGTGCTGGTTTTCTTACAGAACATGGATAAGATCTGACTTGGTATGAAAGATGGACGGACAGACGGACGGACCGAAAGAAGGGAGGAAGGAAGCAAGCAAGCAACAAAGGAACGAAAAGAAAGGGAAGAAAGCAAATAAATAAATGAAGAGAAAGGTTATTAGTATCTAAATGAATGAATGTTACTACTTTATCTACTGAAATATACACATTGAAATATCCTTCATGATAGTTCAAAAATGTGTGTGTGTATATGAACACAGACTGGTTTGGGTTAGAAGGGTCCTTAAAGCTCATCCAGTTCCAACCCCCTGTCTCAGGCAGGGACACCTTCCACAAGACTAGGTTGCTCCAAGCCTCGTCCAGCCTGGCTTTGAGCACTTCCAGGGATGGGGCAGCCACAGCTTCTCTGGGCAACCTGTGTCAGTGCCTCACCACCCTCACAGGGAAGAACTTCTTCATAATGTCTAACTTGAATCTCCTCTCTGTCAGCCTAAAGCCATTAAGCCAAATTTACTTAATTTATAAACAGTATTTCATTCACAATATGTGAAACTCATTTTACAAACAATAATTCAAGGAAAACGGGCACATTACTCAGAGCTCCTGACGGAGTGGCCCATGAGAGAAGGCTCTGTTATTTTTCTTTACTTTAAAGATGTAAAACACCACTTGTGATTCAGTTCTGAAGGTAATTATAAGCAAAGCTGAAGCACATGATCCTGCTGCGATAACGAGTCTGGGATGTGAATGCAGAGAAGCAAACCAGGGACTCCACTCATTCACAAACACATACGATATGTGTTATATTCACTGACTTCGGTTGAACTCCCTAGATTTTGTCTGCATCATGGACAATAAAATGTTCACAGATATCGTGTCCTTTTATTCAGGTGCAGAAGTGATATGTGAGTCAAACAGAGGCCAGTGTAAAACATCCAGCTCCCCAGTTTTCACCTATATTCTGCTTTTCAATATGTTGGTATCAGTGTGACTGCATTAGCCTGTGCTGTTATCTTTATGCTGCACTGAACCTCCCTTTGAATTAGGTATGTTTGGCACTTAAAAAGCATGCTTAGCTAACAATAGCTGCATTTGTCTTAGAGTGTGCTTAAAAAATAAACTTTGAAATCTTTTCATGTTAGTCCTAAATCCCCCATAGCAGTTGAGGTTACACAAAGAAAGGATGTATAAGAGTGTGAACACCACCACTACCATTAAGATCACACAGAATGCATCTGAGGAGTCCAAATTCTCTAAACTATTGGAAAATTAGTTGTCAGAGTGAAAGAGAACCTTTCTTCTCAGCACGTTATTGTTCTCAGCTGCTCCCAACACTGGGAATGTATGGACATCACTACGACTGGCTGGAAAGCTACAGTTCTACTCAGTATTCCCATGCTCCAATGGGCTGGCCAAGCAGTGCTGGCACAATGGAACAATCATAATTTTAAACATCATTTTCTTACATAATTTAGGAAAAAAAATCTTTTTTGATCAAATCCAAGTGAGAAATGCCATCTCTGTGATTCACAGAGACAGCCACTAAGAGCTCAGTCTATTGGCAAAACAGTGGCTCAGCTCACAATAAAACAATTTGGAAAAAGGCAACATTTGCTTTCTGTTGCTTTGGGGTGGGGGCTTTATGATTTATAAAACCAGGAGATATCCTTAACTGTTTTAACTTCAATTATAGGAAAATAATCTCTGTCTGAAGCCTCTCAGTTCCTTTATGTGCAGACATGGTAAGTGCTAACATTTAGAAAGTTTGTAAATAAAGTGTAATTTTCACCCTGTAGTAGCTCATACAGACACGTCTGTATGTATTTCAGCTAAGCATTTTAAAAGGCTGATTCAAGACAAACCAGCAATCTTGCTAGAACTGGAAATGCATATAGAGCTGCAGGATAATTGAACTGAGGCACAAATATTCCCTTTATGGCTCGAACCATAACAAACCCAGTAGACCTATGAACTAACTGTAATTTTATTTTTCTTTGTTTCAGCTTCTTGCACAATGAATTCCATGTAGTGCATTAAACAGGGCACTTGCAGAGATGTATGAATTATAGGAGTCACTTTACCTCCTACTGCAATGTTATCTTGCTGCCAGATGCACCAGGAATACAGTGCAGTAATTTGTGGCAGCGAAAGAAGGGCAAAACTTCTAATAACAAGCATAAATCATTTGCAGCATGTATTTCATAGCTCTGCCATTAGGAAAAAAGGTATCAATGCTGGGACCAAACCTAAACCATCACAAAGAATTTGAGAAGGTATGGTTCCTAGCCATCTCCATCTGTCCAATACATGTTATCACACAGCAGGAAGCAGTTTGCATGCAAAGCCCCATACTGTTCTGCTCACAGGACAAAGCCTTTCTCAAAGCAGTGACTCTTAAGATGTATAAGAGTCTTGTTTGCTCTTGTTTGCTCTCACTTGGCTATACTGGCTCCGGAGAAGTCTGACCATCACCAGCTGTTTTTCTGTGATGCAATGAGCCTGACCAAGATGTGGGAAAAGCAGCACATGCTCAAAGATCAGCCCACAAGCACCTATCTAATTATTGGTCTTTACTTAATAAAGCAGGAAAATAACTAATCCCATTCCTCTCTCATAATCAAGAACAGGGCTAAGAGAGGTAACCAATGCTACAGATGGTAGGCATTATTGGACTCTGTCCTCAATATTATCCTGTTTACCTACAGAACAAGTACAGGACAAGACCTGATACCAGTCAAACATTGTCCTGGGAAGTGGAACCCAAGAGCTGCCAGACAAATGCTGATCAAGAGATGATGAAGTATTTTCTTTGGTTGCAACATGTGAATTTCTGTTGGTAAAAAGACACTGTTTGAACCTGGAAAAAGTTTATTTCTACAAGACCTATTTTTCGCTTTGAAGGTTGTCTTCTGCTAAAACTTCCAAAACCAGTGAACATCCTGGTTTTACGACTGCCAAAACCTTTACCCATCCCATTTCTTCTGGGGCTGTCAAGAATGGTTTCCATCCTAATTTCTAACTGAAGCCTTTGTTGAGTCTTGAGTTTGAGAAGGATTTTTTTGGATAGGTTTCCGCTATGATTTTTCATACTTGTCTACAGAATGAAAGGCTTTTTTATCTCCTCTATGACATGAAGACGAGGAAACATAAACTATTATTTATTATTACAATTATCATCATAGAATCATAGATTAGTTTGGGTTGGAAAGGATGTTAACAGGTCATCTAGTCCAACCCCCTGCAACGAGCAGTAACATATGCAACACAACATTATTCTTTGTGTTGTTTTTAGTATTTAGAGTAGGAGAGGGGAATGTGGAGAGACTGTGAAAGCAATATGTGCTGCCTTACTATACAAAACAGAATGCAAACAAAATATGTTGACTAAGTTTTGCATGCTAATAAATTTGTTACGACTTCATCCAATTATGGCACATTTAGCAGTTTGTATACCACAATGAAATCTGCAATTATCATTTTTGTGACTTTATGTTCCAGACAAGTTGATGGGATTGCTGCTTAGCAGCTCCTAATCTGGTCTACGGTTTTATGTCCCGTATGAAATTTGTTGCAAATTGCATCTTTCCATTTATTATTTAGAAGACAGGTGCAGAGAAAGCAAAGCTGGTGGTGGCAGACCAAGACTTGTTAGCCACTACAAACATATTTATCCTCAAGAAGAAGCCCTACTTTAAGCATAAATCTCGTTAATCAGTAAAATCTAGATAATCAGTATTTTCTGTGATACAGAAGTTTACCATATTCAAACTATTTCATAGAATGGTTTACGTTGGAAGGGACCTTAAAGCTCATCCAGTTCCAAACCCCTGCCATGGGCAGGGACACCTTCCACTAGACCAGCTGCTCCAAGCCCCATCCAACCTATTTGTTGAACAGGCTCTCATTTTGAGCTGAGAACTTTGGTAGAAATAGGCGTATTATGGGAAATTATCATGGAAATGTAGAGCTATGACTGTCAATAAAACTGAATGGGCTCTGGCCATCACTTAAATGTATTCCTGCTAGAAAAATGTTGACCTGAGAGCTCTGAGAGCACCATCTCTTGTGCTGAGGTGGATCTCTTTGCTGACTGATCCCTAGGCAGCAAGAGAAGAAATCTAGCAGGATTGAGGAAACTGAAAAGACTATGGCCTCTCAAGTGAAAACGTAATAATAATGTGGTCCTAATCATCATATATTCTGCCTCCTAGAAGTATCTGTTAGGAAACACAAACTTCACCAGCATTAGTGGGGGTGTTGAGTAGCTGTGGAGAAGCAGCTCTGGTTTGTGAAAGAAGTTAAGGGGAAAAAGCTGAACTGAACCATGGGAAGAATTTAAATGAAGGGACGTATCCTTTTGTAGCTCTTATCCCAAATGAAAACAAAATCATTAATTGGTCACTGCCAATAATATCATATGAGTTCTCTCCCGTAAGTTTCACCCTACTGTTAAGAGTAGCTCAACTCCACATGGAGACTGCAGTATTACTGGGATGGAGCACTGCCTACTGAGCTATTAATGGAAAAAGCTTATTCATAAGACCAAGTGACTCTGACTAAACCAGCTTACAGAGAGACAGACATGCTGGAAGTTATGACTTCAGTAACCCCTTTGGCTCATGTTGTTTCACATATGAGAGAAGAACAAGGCCAATGAAGAGCAAGACAAATTAATAGCTTTTAAGAGTTGAGAGTGGGAGGACAAGTGACATTTTGATGTTTAGAATGACAGATAAAAGGATCAGACAATTGGGATTATGAAGAACTTAATTCCTGTGCCAATCCATACTTTTGTTAAAAAGCAACTGCAGTTGGGATCCAAGAAATGAAACCATTCTCAAAGAAAAACGAGAAGCGTAGCTGGGTGTATGATAAAATAAACCAGTAAAGCTAAAGACCAGGTTGTAAAGCTAATGGCAGTGTTCTGCAGGAAGACTAGCATCCACATTCCTCTTCTGGACCATAGTTTAGCCAGAAATGGTAACCTGTCAAAAAGCCTCATTTCACCCCCCCCATTCCTGCCCCTACCAGCTGCATGGCTCCAGGGCTACTGAGCACTGCAGCCCCAGAGGTGAAGCTGAAAACATCCTCAGGGAAGAATTATTCTGGAATTTCATTAGCTTTAGGCAAGCTGTAAGGCTGAGACAACACAAAAACAGTTCTAATGCAAGAGCTGCATTCTCACGGGGTATGGGGAATGTTTTAGTGCTACGTAACTAATCCAATCTAGTTGAAGATGTCCTTGCTCATTGCAGGGGGTTGGACTAGATGACCTTTGAAGGTCTCTTCCAACCCAAACTATTCTATGAGCTAATGTATTGCTTTACAATTGCTTTATGAAATAAGGTAAAATTATCTACATTTACAGTAGATAAATGCTAATTTATCTACTGAACAGCACTGCCCAAGTTAACTAAAATATGGAAGCAATTGGCATAAATGAGCTCAGAGCCATGCGAGCTACTGCATTGACCCACACTGGACAAGACAGTTTTGTTAAACTCACAAAGTTGAAAATGAGAAGGAAAAAGCAGAAAAATATATCCTGGAAATTCGTTTTCAAACTTTCAAAAAATGAATTCTTATCACAATTCTTAAATATTTTGATCATGATGTGTGGGACTTCTGCAAGTGAAATGTCTCTCTCAGGGATACAGGAACGTGTAAGGTGGGTGTGGGTGTACCTGCTGCTGCTCAGTTTTAGGAATGGTCATTCCATCTCATGGAATTTTGAAAACTGATCTGAAATCCCCTTACTGGAAAGCAAAAGAAACCAACCCCATCAAATCTATAAATACCCTGGCTCCTGGAAGAGCTCAAAGGCCACCCTGCAGGTCCATCAAACACTGAGACAAGTCATAATTGTCTCTGGTTTTATTTAAATGTAAATAAATAATTTTTGCATGTGTGTATTAGGCTCTGTGACTTGAAAAAGGAACCATGCATCTATACTTGAAGCAAAGTTTCATTTGTCTTAAGGTTATGTAGATACATCTTCAGCCCCAGGTTTGGCTGTTGTACTAAGATGGCTCTTAGTTGTGATTGACATTAATATACTAGTCTCAAATTTCTTCTCAGAATTCTCAGATCTGCACTTGAACTAAAGATGTTACTGCACAACAGATTGATCTTAATTCTTTTACTATTAGGTATGACTGAAAATACTGAAGAGTATCAAATGACTTAAAACAACTGACAGCAGGTGTACTACCAATAGCATAGAACTCAAGAAAACTAAGAAAAACTGAGAGATACATGGTGCCACAAACTGTTCACTCAGAAAAGGTGAAAGCTAACCCAAGCCAGCAAAGAAAGCAGGAGTAATTCATGGGACTATCTGGGAT
>JANHGB010053543.1:22804-33335 GCA_026283785.1 Coracopsis vasa
CTGCTGCTATAAAACTGCAGCACTGATAGCTCTTGGCTACTGCTGGGCCCATACTATTGCCCTAGTGCAAAGCAGACAACAGCTACGTTCTGTCATAGTTTGATGCCATAATCACAAAAATTATCTTTCCTTAGAGCAGAAAAAGTTACAGCTGGGGGAAACCGCTCTATAAGTCTGCAATGATGCTAAAATTAGCTGGCAGATTTGCAATCAGAGTTAAAAATACCAAGAAAAGGTGCTCGAGTTGTCTATTCTGTCTGCCATATAGAAGAACAGAGTTATAACAAAAGCCATCTGCAAACATCCTCTTGTATTTCTAATACCCATTTTCTTTTCATCAGAATACAACCATTTAAGCTTGAAAATCAGTATCTTAGTCTCTTTGTGGAAAAGCACCTAGGTTTTTCCTAAAGTATAAAGAAAAAATAAGTAAGCAGGTAACCAATAAAGCCTGCACATAGAAAAAACTAACTCTATACTGTAAACCCCACAACTAATAAGTATAAAAAAAGGTATCATGCATCTCCTAGTTTCAATGTACTCAGTAAAACCACAGTGTCATATCTTTCCTTCTGCCCGTAACACTGGAGAAGTCTATACTTTTATCACCTGCAGCCAGAAGTCTGAGCCTTTACCAACTGATCACTGAAGAATTGTACACAAATACCGTTTAACAGAGAGGATCACATGCATATGTAATAGTCATAGCAAGAAATGATGGTCTGTGAGATCTACTGGTCTAACAGGAATTTTTTAAAGGGTGCTTTGGTACATGCACGGATGAATGACCCTGGAGCGAACTGAGGTGAAATGATCAGTTAGATTTATACAATTACTGCAGTGTCCATGATTATTCTTGATATAGGATAGCATGGTCAGAGGTTGCAATAAGTAACTCCACTTTTGTGCAGCTTGCAGTGCATTCAAAATTACCAGAAAATAACTATGGGAAAATCATACTTTAAGTACCTTAACGTATGAGAGATACTTTGCTCAGTCACTTATAAGATGGAGTGTCAAAACTGTCTTTTGTAAAGTGACACTAATTCCAATCTATGCAAAGAGCATTCACACTTCTACAAGAACAAAGGGATGTTCTTGACTGATAAAAGTGCAAGTATATTATGAGTATGGAAATGAAAAGTTATCTTAAATAAATGTGAATATAGCACATCAAGGAAGACCTCATTAATGTCTGAGAGTATTAAAGGAAATAATGTATGTTTCAAAGTCAACACTAGCTATGAAACTAATCTTGTGGCAAGCAATAAATCAAGTATCAGTATCTGAATAGGAAGGGAAGCTGTAAGATGATGTGAAAAATATGTCAGGGAGAATTCCAGTTTAAGTATGAATAATTAATAGATGTGTCACAACTTCCCCTTATTCCCTTCTTTCTCTAACTCCAAATATCTCTTTCCCTCTACTCATACATATTTTAATCAGAAAAAAGGCAAAGGAGCTGTGAAAGGCAAATGAGGTGGCAATGACCAAGCTAAAATGAAAGAGATTGGACTGCTTAACACAATTTAAAATAGGATTAAGAATTAGCTAAGACTCTAGAGAATATGAAGAATACATAAACTACAGGAATACTATGGGCAAGCTACCGGAGTTCTTTCTCCCAAAGAATTTAGACTGACGGGAATTTACCTCAACGGAAAGCAGGATTTACACGAAAGGATCTCAGACAGCCATGGGGTACAGATAAATAATGCAAGATAGAGTAATATGTTTTACTGACTGCACATTGTCTTTTCCTCATGCTTTTTAATTTGGATGGGAAGATTTAAACCAAATCAGTTCTCCTAAGTGAATTGCAATTGTTGCTAGCAGTATGGCTAATTTACAGGACACTGCTTCGAGCATTCTCATTAATCAAAGATTTAAAAGTCAGTGGAAAATCCCTTATTTACAGAGGGAGCCTAATAGGATAATATCCAACTGGTATCATCCTAATACACGATCGGATTAGAGTGTCTCTTGGGTGAGTTGTTCAAATTCATTTAAGTAGCGATACTCTAGTTATAACAGATTAAAAAAAGGCTATTAAAATAGCAGGTGTACAACCTGGAAGGCCAGGCAGAATTTCCTTTGATTGCATCTTCTTTTCTCTGTTTATTTTCAGAGCTTTTCAGATTCCTTCTGCAGATGCGGTTGTACAACTTAAAATGCAGCCCACTGTAATATGTGGCATCTTAAAAAGTTGGACATCTGTTCGCATTTCAGAAGGATGGTTGAAAAAGCTTACCATTAACGTGCCATATAAAAAATAGACCTAAAAATAATCACATTTTGTAAAGCTGTAAGTCACTGCATCATGTAATTCCCGAGAGTTATTCAAGGATACAACCCTTGCTTACATCAGTCAGGCCTGCTTGCAAAAATAAAGACTTTAGGATTTGTCTCTTAGCCAAGACAGAGTTTAAAATATCACCAATCTGCCACCTTGCCCGAGGAAGGAAATGGGGACTATTTCAAGAAAGCTGCTGGCCAGATCAAAAAATGATGCTCTAGTCATGGCTTAAACACAGTGACAGTCTGTAGCTATGGATAAATATCAAGCTGCCTCAAAGGTTACTACCATGGGTAAAAAACTGGTGGCACCGATTATGGTTGTGCCTTTCTAACAGTGCTCTTTGAATGCTATGTCATTAAAAAAAATAATTGCAAATGAATAAATAATATGGGAGAGGATTTTTTTTGGATTATGCAGTTTTTGCATGACTGGGCATAAAGACATACCCTCTCATTTGGGTTTTATGTAGGAAGCCTCTTATACCTGAGGGTACCACAGAAATATGACCTAAAAATTAAATCAGCAATCTGAATTGTGCATTCATTAACAGTATAATGGATCCTGCGTATTTTCTCCTGCAGTATTCCACCAGCTCTCTTTTAAATCACAGCACCCTACAGCTACTCTGAATATAGTTTATTCCTTTCTTGTTCAATAATATACTTTATCCCATGAGAACTGCAAGTAAATCCAAATTACACAACAGTTAAAAAACTAACAGTCCTAAATTATTATATGAATTATAAATAGCATAACCGCTTGTGACTACAGATTAAATTATTTTAGATGAGAACTTCAATTGTGCAATCAAAACTATTCTTATTTATTTGTAGAGCTTTGGCACTTAACGACACCAGCCAGGCACCGTTGTGCTTGGTGCTAAAGGCAGTGGGAAGGAAAAGGCTCTGCTCTGAGGAGCTTACAGTTTGATTTCAGACCAGATGCAACAAATGAGTGTGAGAGAGGGAAGCAGAGGGTGAGGGGGGTCAGATGAGGATGCTACTGATAAGCATTAGTGGTTACGTAGGCTCTGATCTATTCAATTCTCCAAAATGATGCTCCAAGACAGCAGGAAGGAAGGTCAGGAAGACAGAAGGCAGAGAAAAGCCAGTCAGGATCCCAAGACTAGCCAAGGAGATGCTGGGAACAGATGGTGCCTGGAGGCTCTCCGAGGAAACTCAGTGTATTTAAAACCCTGTCCGGACAGGGACGACACAGCAAGAGGCATGCAGCACTACAAGCCTGATAGTTAAGGCACAGGAGGATGGAGCATGGTTGTGTTGAGAGGGGATGTAACAAAGAAAGTGTGAAATTAATGGTAAGGTCACGTGAGCAAAGGCGATGAGTCGGTAAAGGGGGATGGCCAGGATACAAGGGAAGTGGTATCAACAGATCTGATTATGTGAAGATTAATGGGTAAGAATTTAATGAATGTTAGCAAATGAATGTCTGAAAACATATACTCAGATTGAAGACTAGGAAATGAAACCTCCAGTTCTACTTTTCCCTTTTCTGAAATGTCTGGTTATCATCTCTGCTTGCATTACTTCATTCTTCCTCCTGGAAAAATAAAAGCTTACTCAAATACTTGCCACTTAGTTCAGAGAGAATCAGCTACAACTGCTACTTAAACACAGAGGGCTGCTTTAGCTTAGCAGAAGGAGATATAGCTAGAGCCATGGTATAAACAAAGGGTTTGGAAAAACAGCAGATACACACTACTATCTTCTTCATTAGCTGTGGCAAACTTTGCTTTAAAAATGCTGTTCATGCCATGCTCACAGAAGGGAGCTTAGAGCAGTCAGTTTGTACTTTTGCACTGGACGCATCAACTTCTGTGGCAGGGAGGGATTTTCCCCAAACCCAATTTCTCGCATATATTCCTCTCCCCACCACCATTTTTCTTTTAAAGGGAGGAATAAAGTAACCTAAACCAACGGGAATGCTGGCAGTAACCAACAGAGCATGAAAAATCACAGAGGAGTTCATGTGGAAAAAAATCAAATTTCATTTTGGGGGACAGGATTAACTGCACAATTTTCTAGCCAAGACTCTGTAATATATATTTAATTTTTCTGTGTGTGAAACAGATCTCTATGACTGGTTATAGAGACAGTTGTAGAAAGAAACTCAAATATGTCACACTAATCAGCTGTACTCCTCAGCTAGCTTCTTCCAGCTGTTAATAACCTCCCATTGCATGAGCCAGCTTGCTGAGAAAGATGCTATAGTTACCTAGCAGGAATATCAGCTCTAGATGACACGCTGCTTGGACAACTGCCTCTGAAGTTGTATTTAACCTGCCATAGGTCAAGCAAGTACATGTGCATCAATTACTGCTCGTCCACCCACAAACAAAAAGCATTTTATCATCTCCATCCTACTGAAAACTGTTATTGCTGGGCATAGATACTAAAATGCTAATATTTCAAGCACATAGACAATATTTATTAACTGCTGACATATTATTACCCTGTAATGTGAAAATACAGTAACTGAAAATTGAAACATTTCCTCAAAACTGGCTCTCAGCTAATTAGTACCATCGTGTTATTTCTTGAATCGGTCAGTGTTTGACACTGGGCTCAGAGGAGAAGATTATAAAAAAGAAACCTTTAGTATATAATAACCAAACACAATAAGAAATTATATTCTGAGGTGCCAGTAAAAAGCTCAAGATGATGCCTCAGTACGCTGCAGGCCACCTCCAGCCTCTGTCCCCAAATCTCAGCAGTGATGGGAACACAGCTGCCCCACACAGCAAAGCAGAATAACCTCAGTTCTGGCCTCCACCTCTACATAAACTTCACAAATTCTATCTTTCCCTGTAACAATCTTAAAATCCACAGTATTATTTCCATGCAGAGCAGCATCTGTACTACTTCTCCAGCTCCCCTTCTTCTCTTCCCAAACATCTAAATTCTTATAGGCAAAATTACTACAAGCAGTAGAAATATATTTGAGAAAAGGATTTATAGTAAAATAATGTCAACAAAACTGCATGGCTTTCCTTTAAGCTCCGAATTTGAAGCTAATTACTTTGGTCAAAGTCTTAGAGCCATTTGTCTCATCTGGAAAAAAGCAGAAGCAAAGCTGAGAAAATCCACATGCTGGCAAAGCTACAGCTTCTTACCTGGCCAGCTAGCCAGCAGCACTCTGCATTCGCCTTCAAAAATAGATGTATTACTAATTAGAAATAAGGAAATAATCCAAATCTTTTCCTAATCAGGTCATGTCCCTTACCTCCCGCAACAGATAAATAATGCTAGTTTCACAAATGTAGGCCAAAACCAATTCCTGTGTTCATTTTATCCATGAATATCAATTTTCTTGTCCCCTTGGAAAACTTTCTGGGAGCTACTCTCTAGAAATTTTTTCCTCCCTTGTTGGCAACTAATGAAAACACATACATCTCCATCAATATATTTTCAACTGGCCACTCTTCCTTATTTCAAGGCCTTGCAAGGAGATATTTAACACCACACTCACTGCGTACAGCCAGGGCTACTTTGGACTTTCCTTCTTGAAACAAGCTGATTCCATGCTAGGTGTGGGTCTTGGAAGCACAGCAAGCAGCAACCACACAGTGAGAGAGTATCAAGGATGGCAGTTACCATTTCTCAGTTCTTGGCAGGAGGAAGGAGGTTTAAGTTATAGCACAGGGTTTGGTATTTGTAAAGGGAACTACTGATGTTTACCATGAACATTGGACTAATGCTTCAAAACCATGCTGGCTGCAATGAAAGGTGAACTGTCCATCTTTCACACTCTTCGTATCAAGGCCTACTCATGTCAGAAAACCCCAATGGCATGTGCTGCATGAGGAGTCACGTCAGCATCATGCACATTTTGCATTGAGAAAGACCTAAATTTGTTTTGAAATGCCAGAGGAATGGACCAGCATTTGAGTTCCTTCCTCAAAATAGTACAACATGGTCCATCCCTGGCAGTGTTCAAGGCCAGGCTGGATGGGGCTTGGAGCAACCTGGTCTAGTGGAAGGTGTCCCTGCCCGTGGCAGGGGTTTGGAACTGAATGAACTTTAATGTCCCATTCAACCCAAACCATTCTGTGATTCTGTGATTTCCTGGCTATCCTGGTTATTTGCCTGTAGAGAGGATTTTCCTGCTGGCCTCCATTGTGGAGGGTCTTGCGACATTTCCAGTCCATACGATAGCTGCCAGGCTGCTGCAGGTGATCCACTTCAGAATGCTTCCCTGTCTTTCCTGAAGTAATTTTCTGGGCAGTGTTAGATGCTAGCCTAGAATTCCTTAGTTTTCCAGCACAGGTGTGCCCCAGATCTCTGCTGTTGGCTCAGTTTGCCTCTTCCAGCAGTTGCCGGCTCTTCCTTGTAAAGCTGATCTTGATCTGCAGCACCAAATTCCTTGTGGTTTTTAAATGCTGGTTAATGTAGAGGATGTTGGCCAGTCCAGCAATTCCTTCTTGTGCAGATCATTGGGAAATGTCTGCCAAAACTGTGCTTGTTACTCCGGTGTGTGCTTCGCCCCGTGCCGGAGGACTTGGGCCGCAGGATCATGTTCCGCAGAGGGGTATGGAAAGCTGAGAAGCTTCTGGGGAGGGGGAAATAAATAGCTGAAACTGAGCTGTTTCTTGAAGCTGGATGGTGCAGGGCAAGTGCTTGGCATTAATATAAAAGATATTGAGGGGTTCAGCTTGAAGTCACAGCTTTGTGGGATTTTCCGCTTGCAGGAGAAGTCACTTGAGCTTTGTTATCCCAAATGTCCAGTTTGTTCATGCCAGAATAACTGCTGGGTGTTGACAATCCCCTTGCCTGTGTTCCTGTCTGAGACTCCATTGCCACAGGAATGGTTCTTGTATAACTTCACTTATTTAGGCCACTTAAACCATAGAATCATATCATAGAATCACAGCATAATTTGGATCAGAAGGAACCCTAAAGCTCATTCAGTTCCAACTCCTCTGCCAAGGGCAGGGACACCTTCTACTAAGACCAGGTTGTTCCCAACCCCATCCAACCTGGCCTTGAGCACTGCTGTGGATGGGGCAGCCACAGCTTCTCTGGGCAGCCTGTGCCAGGGCCTCACCACCCTCAGCGGAAGAACTTCCTCAGATCTCATTTAAATCTCCCCTCTGTCAGTTTAAAGCCATTCCCTTTGTCCTGTCACTACATGCCCTTGTCAAAAGGGGCTCCAAAGCTGGACACAGGACTCCGGGGAGATCTCACAAGAGCACGTGGGGGAGAATCCTCTCCCTCAGCCTGCTGGTCATGCTTCTGGTGATGCAGCCCAGGACATAGTTGGTTTCTGGGCTGCAAGCACACACTACTGGGTTATGGTGAGCTTCTTGTCGACCAACACCCCCAAGTTCTCCTCTTCAGGGCTGCTCTCAATCCAGTCTCTCCCAGCCTATAGTTGTGCTGATGTAACTAACACACTGTCTGTATTGTTTAGCTTGGTTTTTAGGCTAGTGAAAGCACCTGCATGCGCTTCCACCCTGCACTGAATTGGTTGTGAGATCAGGGCTGTACTTCCAGGTGAACCAAGCCATATGACACTCATTCCAGTATGCTGCGTGTCATCCCCTGCTCTCTTCTGTCTCACACCTTGATGCAGCAGCCCTGACCTGATCCCTAGCCATTTTGGGATGAGTAAATTTATCAGTATGGTTATGATTCCCTGTGATAAAGTTCCAGCTACTGCCTCTAGGCATGGTGGCTGCTTGGTCACTTCATGCCTTGCTCTGATGCTGTGATGCAGAGGGTGTGATGAGAGACTTTTAGCCCCTTTCTCTGAGCTCTGTGCCTGTGCAGATGTCCCACCTGTAACCTGAAAACCTGCTTCCAGGATAACTGCAGAGTTTGGAGTCCTAAGAGGTATGTGCAATGAGCACTGTCACCTTCTGCTCTGCTCCTGGTGGTTCGCTTGTCCCCAGCCTCTTGTGACTTGTGGTGAAAATGCAGCAGCTGTCCAGACATCTGCTTGTGAGTGAGCAGGGTTGGTGCCCTGTCTCAGTGTTTGGGAATCTGTGGAGGGAGGGAAAGTGGCTTCAGTCCTTGAAGGGCTTGGCAAGGGTAAGCCTGGCTGCCCTCATCCATTGCCCTGGTGCAGTTGGGCATGCAGGCATTTCCATCTGGGTGTTGGGGACAAGTTGTAATGCTGCAAACTGCTGCCTCTTGCAGTATGGGGCTGGTGTGGTGGGTGCCTCCTGTTTGTAAAACAGAAGCCCAGCTTCTGAGCTCCCCTCACTGACAGACCTAGCTTTACATGTTTGCTGCTTCAAGTAAGGTGGTTTAAAATACAGCTGAGATCCAGCTGTGGGATTCTCTTACCAAGCCTCTAAGTACACAGGGCTCCTGTACTGGGAACAGATGGTTAGGAATTGCTGATTGAGGTGCTGCCCTTCCTGCTCTCTGCTTTCCCAAGTCCTTAGCCACTTTGGCTGCCGCAAAGCTGGCTGAGCTCAGCCAGAACACCTCTTATGAGGCTATCCTTGGCTCTCCTGCTTGGAGAGTGTTCTCTGGTCCTCCTCTATAGCTGGAACATCACTTGCTGTGCACCTGAGCTGATGTTTTCAGACAACAGACTCTTCTGAAATGGCTGATATAAGGTATCTCTGCCACACTGTGTTGTGTGAGCTCCATGTGTAGGTGAGAACAACCAAAGATCTGGATACAGCACTCTGAAATCCCTTGGGATTCTGCTGCTATCCCATTAAACTTTAACAGTTCTGCTTACAAGCCCCAGCGCTCTTCCAGACAAAGCTTGGGAAAACTCCCAAGTGCAACTCAGCATTTCCCTAATCACACTTAAACATGTCTGTCTGTGCTAAGCAGCTTGATAAGGAGTAAATCTGGTGTCCCTGCTCCCTCTGAAGGGATGGCCTCTGGGGTGGAAATGGGCTTTTAGCTTCAAGATCTGTCTCATCATCCAAGGCTTTGTGAAGAAGCCAGCTTCCTGCTAGACCGAGTTTTAGCAGCTGCTCTCCTTTGAAGTGCCAGTTCTTGGCTTGCTGTGGGGCTTGGCGGGACAATCCTGTCCTTGCTGGCTTTGGCCCAGTTACAGTGTGCAGGGAGGTGCTCTTTTTCTATTCTCCATGCTTCCTCCTGCCTCTGGAGGAAGCCAAAACCGCCTTATGGAGTAGGAGGAGCAGAGGCTGAATGGAGATGGGATCATGTTGGGGGTAGGCTTGAAGTCCAGAGAGGAGGAAATGTGGCATAAAAGCTGGGGGAAAGGGGAAGGGCAGAAGAGATGCCCCTCTGGTGTGCTGGCCTAAAACAGGGCAGGTCTTGTGCGCCATGCTGGGTGGTGGCATCTTGCTGCTGCTGAACTTTGGCTGCTTGGTGGGAAGGTTTGGATGGTTCTGGTGGACCTTGTGGTGACACACAACTTGTGGCAAGGAACAATTTTAAAAGCTATTAAAAAAAATTAAGCTTAATTATTCTCAAATTGTGGTTACAAAGGAGGTGGAAACTTCCTTTTTACAAGGAGTCACATGGAGAAGAAGAGTGATGGCATATGTTACTCCTGGGGAGATTTTGGTTGGACACAAGAGGAAAATTTTTCACCATGAGAACAATCAGCTACTGGAATAATCTCACCAGAGAAGTGGTGACTCCCCAGTGCTGGACACATGAGTTGGCTGGACAGGGTGCTGGGCCATCTAGTCTAGGTCATGCTTTGCCTAGAAAGTTGGACCAGATGATCCTTGAGTCCCTTCCAACCTGGGATTGTAGGATTCTATGAACTGTGGCATGGGACATCCCCAGCAGCACCTATCCTGGTCTGAGATAGACACCTCCTGGCTGGAGGCCTGAGAGTGGCCATTGGTGGGCATGGAGCTGTGGGTGTGGGTTGGTTTGGAGTGCACTTTGCATGGTGCTTGCTCAGGAGGAGCTTACTCCGACAGTTCAAGTGCTGCAGGAGGGCTTCATGGCAGTGCTGTCCTTAGGATGCTGCTTGTATCTGGATAACTTTGGGACTCTGGTGGTATATGGGATCATCCCTTGTGTGCAATAGTTGTGTGGCTGTGGTGGTATACTGTGGTTTCAGGCTGCGGGGGTGGAGAAGGGAGGAAATGGGCATAAAATCATAGAATCCCAGAGTAGTTTGTGTTGGAAGGGACCTTAAAGCTCATCCAGTTCCATCCCCCTTCCCATGTGCAGGGACACCTTCCACCAGACAAGGTTGCTCCAAGCCCCGTCCAACCTGGCCTTGAACACTGCCAGGGATGGGGCAGCCACAGCTTCTCTGGGC
>JANHGB010053543.1:33435-50120 GCA_026283785.1 Coracopsis vasa
TGTTCAAGGCCAGGCTGGATGGGGCTTGGAGCAACCTGGTCTAGTGGAAGGTGTCCCTGCCCGTGGCAGGGGGTTGGTACTGGATGATCTTAAAATCCTTTCCAATCCAAACTATTCTATGGTTCTGTTCTAACATGGATAGAAAGTAGATATTGATATGCCAGCAAAGAAATCACTGGCACCTAATTGCCTAATGCCTAGTATATTATTTATACTGTGCCATTTGTTAAAGCTGTCATGGCTTGGATGAAGAATGAATTAATCATCACATTATTTCTCTCTCATCTAACTTTTAGATTCACAGGGGTGTAACATTTCTGCTTCCAGAAATAATTTTTTGGGGTAATTTTGATTCTGCAATTACAACTCCTTCTGTCACAGATCATACTGATCCGAAGAAGCTGTGCTGTGACTCTTTCAACTTACCTTTTTCATCCTTTTTTCCCCTCAGATAACTAAAATAGGTTGAAAACAAGGGATGGGTAACCTGTGAACTCTTTAAAAGTAATCTGTGCTTTCTTTCTGAGATTCTCTTCATAACATCCATGTTCTTCTCTCATAAACACCATACTTCATTACAGAACAAGAACAACAAAAATACAGTATGATTTTTGTTTTGTTTTTACATTTGCACTCAGCCTAAAATATATGGAATGGAATGTGACTGATGAAATGCAATCCTGTTCTCCTAGGCAAGAAAATGATTTTGCCTCTAAGTATGAGAGAAATGTTTCTGGGCATTATGCTTGTATTTTCTGCTATAATTATATTTTTAGCCATCCCTTTTGCTGAAGTAAACATTTTGGTCTCCATTATTTCTGAACTCACAAGACACAGTGGAGACTTGCGCAGGTTCTTTTTCTTTTTAACCCTGAGACCGTGCTTATTAAAACTGCAACGTCAGAACAGTGATAGCAAACCATTTAATTTATATTCCTGCATTACCAATCACATGTACAGAGACTGCTGAATTTTTGGAATATGAGACCTTCTGCATTTGTATTAATCTCAGAAAACCCAGGCACAGCATTATTAAAACCCAAAAATGACTACATGAGTTTTTGCTGGGGTTGCTTTTAATTGACCAGTGAGCTGGTAATATAGGCTGTTTCTTAGTTTTCAACTTAATCACATGATTTAAGACCATTGTTAGCAAAACTTAATAAAGTTGGAGAACAGACTGGAACCAATGCTGGACATTTTTAGGACTTGGCTGGTCAGGGTGCTGGGCCATCTTGGCTACACCATGCTTTTGGCAAGAAATGTTGGATCAGATGATCCTTGAGGTCCCCTTCCAACCTGGAATTCTATGATTCATTTAGTTATGAAAATCTCCTTATACAGCAAATTTAGAAAGGCACTTGTCTTGAACTCCTCTTCCATCTTTTTTATACAATCACAGTATTGCTCTTTTTACTTACTGTGAGTATCCCTGACTGTTACATTGTGCCACGCAAGAATATCTTGCTCCACTGATATCCAGGGGGATTTTATTGCTGGTCTTGAAAGAGAGGAAGGCAAGAAAACCCCTTGCAAGGAGTACTTCCTGCAACTAACATGCAGCCTGTGTTCTCCCTCACTGTATTTTCAGGCTGGAAAAGCTTTCCTGTGTTGTTTCGAACCACAGAGTATAATATAATCATTTTAGAAGGAATGTAGAAAACTGCATCAACCATCAGGCTGATTTTTAGCCATTTAGGTAAACCAGACATCTCGTCTTACCCCAGGGAGAGACAAGGGAGAAAGAGAGACAATAAAGAGAAAACATGGGATCTTCTATTTAACACTGACTTACCCATACCAAGTTCTTCAAGTTCATTTTGATCTTTAAGGTCCCTTCCAACTCTAACCATTCTATGATTGAACATATCTTATCTCAAGGTGAATTAGTTTAAGTCAGAGCAGGTAAGCACCTGCTGGTATCCCTCTCCCAACCCTAGTTTTCCTCTCCTGAAGGAATGATGAGCACCAGCTCCACTGCCAACACTTCCCTTCCTTGACTTAATATTTTAATGTAAAAACTCAGACAACATTGGGAAGACCAGGAAAAGTACTGAGGAACTAACCTACTAGTTTTGCAGGTCCAAGAAATGTCCTACAGAGCTTCACTCTGCAAGTGCAAATCATTATTACTAACAAGGGTTAGCAATACATGCACTGGAAGGAGACAATGCCTAATTGCCTCTCAATTAAAGTAACAGTTCCATTAAAGCCCCAGCTTTGGAGATACACTTAATTAGATAGTTTCTGAAAGTGTCCATTTGTCACAGAGGTATTTGGGTTTGATATTAATGCCTTTATTTCATAACCCTTTAACAAAGGGCACTCAAAATTCAGGCGAGAAATGTGCTACTGAAAAGCAGCAATGCTTTGCATGCCTGGGAGATGCTCTAGGTGATTGCTGAGGGTCTGACATGTGCTTCAGAGAACACCATTTACCCTTCCAGAACCTATGGACCATTAACTGTTTCCAAGCTTCAATTTTCTTTGGTAATAATTTTCAATAAAAAGCAGAGAATGTACAAATGGGGCTTTGAGCATCCTCGTCTAGTAGAAGGTGGCCCTGCCTGTGGCAGGGGGTTGGAACTAGATGAGCTTTAAGGTCCCTTCAAACACAAACCATTCTGTGATGAGTCTGTTCTTCTAACCAGCTGTGTCAGGCTTCAGAGGTGCTTTTAGAAACACCTGTCCTGTGAATACAGGCTTGACAGTCATTCTATTTATATACTTTACTAGTTAAACTCACGAGATTCAAGCATAAGCTCAAAGCCAAAGTGGTCCTTATTTTTTTTTTTCCTAGCATTGCTGCCAACCAATGTTAAATAGAAACACTCTCCAAGAGTACTAATATTAGTGCACAGAGAGGCCTGGTAATAGTGCAGAAAGCTGAAACATGAACTTTTCAACCTGCCTCACCATCCTTCTCCTGGGCCTCACTGCCAGGCATTTTCATTTGGGCACTGGTGGGTTCACCATCCCTGGAAGTGTTCACAAACTTGTGTAGGTGAGGCCCTTAGTGACATGGGTTAGTGCTGGCATTGGCAGTGCTGGAGGAATGGTTGGACTTGATGATCTTGAAGGTCTTTTCCAACCTGATTGATTCTGTGATTCTATTTCTGTGCATCTTCAGTTCTTCGTGGTTGCTCCTTGTTGGACCCATAACAGTGGGATCCATAACATACTTCTCCTAGGTGCTAGCTCCTACCCTAGTGCTTAAACCCACATGTGAAACGTGTGAAAGGTAACTGAGGTAAGCTGCTGAAGGATTTGGGAAGAGAAACGAAACACTGTGGTTACTGTAAAGACTGAGGGGGATCACAAAGAGAAGAGAGGATGGGGGGATAAAGAGTTAAAGTAAGTCAGCAAAGTGGCACATGGAGAACTAAAAAGAACAATGTGGAGGCTTGGGCTAAGAACAAAGGATGCTGCCCAGCCACTGGCAGGAAAAATCAGAGGTTTCTAACCATCGGAACAGACACCAATGTTTCTGCTTTCCACCCACTGTCAGCAGTTCTCTGCTAAGAGCTCTAGCAAAGATTTCAACTTTCTGCAGATGCCTGGTCCATGAAGATCCATCATCTTAAAGGACACAAATTTAAGACTCCCACTAACCACTGTTATCTCAGCCTCAGAGATCTGCAAGGTGGATCCACAGGCTCCAGCTGTGCCACCTGTACACTTCAGGGCATCAGTTTGATAATGCAGAGTGGAATATGTTTCTGCTGTTTGTTTTCAAAGCAACTGGGAAAACCACATGCAAAACATTCGACTTGGAAAAGTTAAAGTGTGAAAAGGAACAAACACCCAACAATTAGGGGATGCCAGAATTCCAGTCTGCTGGAGTTCACACATGCCTTGTGCCTGCACAATTCTATGCCATCTTTAATAACATGCTGGTATGGATTAATAACAACATATTGAATGTCAGCTGGTGTAAAGCTATATAGTTCCAGAGAAACAAAATGTTCACACTTCAGTTGTGTATTTGGCCCATCATTTTTTGTGATATTGTTTAAAACTGAAAGCCCAAACCATCACGGGAAGTATCTGAAACTTAAGGCTACGCACTAATCACTGTTCCGACTGCAACATGGAATGCTTCTGAGACATGCTCCAAAGACACTGCTGCTGTGAGATAATCCAAAAAATCTAAGTTAAAATGATTAAGTCACAAAGTCTGATGTTTCACCTGCTTTATTACATTACGAGCAATTACTAGGAATATGGCAGAATTTAAAATAGAATGCAAACTGAGGAATTAACCAGCCATGCACACCCAGCTATTCAGTACTGTGTTATATTTTGACAGTGTCTTTCCATTCTCTGGCAAGAACCTGTAAGTTATCTTTTTAAATTTCTTTTCATAAGACCTTACAATTTCAGTTGTTGAACTACACCACAAAAGCAAGGAAATTTCATTTGATATGAGCACAAACAGAAAGTCAGTGTAAGGTTCCTCTTTAAAATTAAAAAGGATTTCATAAGATCCAGAATCAAACTTAGATGCAAGACTAGAAGTTATTGTGGGTGCAGCTATGTTCAGTTGGCTCCCTGAATAGGCATGCTATGTCAGGAAAGGCTATACTTAAACTCTCTGAGTCTGTCAGTCTTGTCTATATGGGAATGTTATTGTGATATGAATGAAGTTAATAAAAACTGGGATAACTCCCAGGTGGTAAGTGTATGCTGGGGGGAAAATACCAGAAGTTTTCTCCGTAGCTTTGGAGGGGAGTGTAAACCACCTCCAGCCAGCCCATGGTTTTACTCTGTGCACCAATAGGAGGAGCTGAAATGGTCAAACATCTAATACACATGCAATGGCAGCAACACTCTTCAGATTTAGCTGTCTTCCCTGGAACAGCAGCTATGTGCTGCTGTCAGGAGAGCAACTGCACAATTGAAACAATGCAGACCAGCGTATGAGAAAATCTGAATTAGGTAAGACATTTTCTGTCCTTCTCCCACTGGTTCAACATCAAGCATCCAGGCTGTTTGTCACTGTCGGCACACCCTGAGTTCCTCACATTGGACAGCCATCTATGGGTCATGTTAAGTCCCTTAAGCTTTTATGAGTCTGAGGAAGCTTTGATAATGTCTCTTTCCCTTTGGCAGTGTAGCACAGTACCTTAGTGCAAGGAGGTGTTTTTTTCCTTTCTTTCCTTTTCTCTTTTTCAACATCTTTACAAAAACATGTAATCACTACATTCCCCAGATTTTTTTAGACCTGAAGAAAGCTATAAAACTACCTTCACACATTGCCCATCACTGATTTCTCACGTCTTTAATATTCATTTAGTATTCTTTGGTCTTACCCAAGGGACCCAACCTCCTGCTCCTCCTCCACTGCTGTTCTCCTGAGATCTGTCGTTTGGAGCCCTGGACCTCTCTCTTCTCCCTAATATCACTGCAAGATCCATTTTTCAGAAACTGTGCTCACCTTTGGCTCCCTGCTGAAAGACTTCTAATTAGCCTGCTTGGATGATCAAAGTCCTCCATTGCCCTCAGTGCTCTACCTTTCACAGTCATGGTTCAGACTTCATGGTGTCACTCTAAGACCCAGGGTGAAACGATTTCATCTGTTGCTCTCTGTTCATCATAATGATAATGGAGCAATACCCTTCACTTAATGCTACCCATGCATCATGAACTTTAGTATCTATTATAAACTTTAACACAGAGGAACAGATTTTATGCTGCTTGGAAGCGACATGAGTGCAGGAGCTGCCTTGCAAAGCACTGTCTAACATCTCTCCTCCTGAATAAGGTTATCAAGCAGGAAAAAAACCCCAGTCTTCAGACTCATATGAATGTTTTACACTACACCACCAAAACAGCAAGGACTCCATGACTACTCTATGGTGCATCCTTTGCCATTCAGGACATCCTTTGTTAGTTTTATCCAACAGCACAAATATGGAACTGCAATCCAGAATTTCATCAATAAAATTACATAAATGCAAGTTGTATTACTAGTGTCCCTCAAGAAAGCTGATGTGTGTTCAACCCTGTATTTCAGTGCTGTGAGTCAAAGAGCCCCTAATAAGCAGAGACACAGCCTACATCACAACATGCAGCAATGTGAAATAAGAGAAATAACAACTGCAAAACCTTATTTTGATTGATTTTTTAGAGAACATTAATGTACCATCTGAGCACTCAGAGGAAGAGAAGGAAAAACTCCACAAGTTAGGTGAGACTGCCCACAGAGAATTGCTTCACCTGATCACACCAATTTGCAGAGATTAGTAGTACAGAGGGAGCCACACAATGTTGAATTTCATGATAAATGGACACTATGACAGCAAACGATTTCCCCTAATGTTCCATTACACTTCTTAACAGCTGAAATTTAATTACTTGGCAAAAGAAAAAGAAAATGCCATCAATACCCTCCCATTACAGACTGTTTTCAACTTGAGAAGGCATTTTGTTTCACCATAAAGAAAACTTCAGGTGTGAACCCAAGGGAGGCAGATCTCAGACATTCTGACAATGTTGCTATAGCAATTATTTGCGGGAACGTGCACGAGTCGCATTTTAGCTCTCCAGCCTACTGCTCAGCTCATGCATGCTGTTCATAACCAGAATATAAACTGCCTGATGCTTACTGTAGCCTAATAAGATTTGTAAATTACTTATAGTGATGTACTTCTAATAACTAGGAGTGGAAAAATAGTTTTTGTTACTAACGTTTAATCATGTTCAGAAAACCCTTTTATATCTCTGCATTCAGTTAGGTATTTCCACTGCTTTTTTCCATGAAGTCAAAGTTATAGAAATATATGCTAAAAGCAATAAATTACATTTTCTGAATTATTGTGCATAATACATTATTCAAATGGGGTCTGCTCTGAATAGCAGTTATTTAAGATCAGATTAATATCTGGAAGCAAAGGAGGAAAAACTCAGATAGAGAGAAAAATTTATAACCATTCAGCATAAGCGAAGGGTGTGAAAACGCAATGTTCAAGTATTCTCAAAAGCCCAAGCAGCAGATAAAGCAGAAATATCTGAATCACCCTTGCATGTATTTTGGCCACTTAATAATACTTCACTGCTTGGCTAAACTAAATTTTCCTGGCTTCATTCATTAGAAAGAAATGCAATTGTGCAATGTTGGTGATATTAATGGACAGCTTCCGACCTGAAATCAAAACCTCAGAGCCAAAGTATCAAAGACTTTGGGAAGGTTTAGGTTTAAAGCTAGCTCAGTCTAGCAAAGACATAAAATGCACAGGCAATGGACAAACTACCTCTGCAGACCAGACCCTCTGGGGTGCTCAAATCATATAGTCAGCCGCTAGAAGCACTTAATTCAAGCTACTATTCTTTAATCCCCAATTAATTTTATTAATTGATCTTACACTTTTAAAACTGCTTCAGCAGCCAGAACAGGATGGGTCCTAGGAGTGCATAATGCTTAATTTCACACCGAAGGCTTTGGTAATGAAAAATCCATCAAGGTACAAAGCGATCGCCCTACATAAAATGAGGCCACAGAGGACCTGGCTATGTTCTGCATTTGCTTACCAGAAAATGACAAAGCTTCTCACTAAACTCTGTCAGACACACAGTGAGGCAGCTCCTTAACATTTCCTTCCCAGTATCTGCAGCCTATCGACTTAATATACACATATTTCAGCACGTCTTAATATTTTGCTTCAGCATAATGAAAACGTTTCAGCCTCCCTCCTTTGTTCTTTCCTGCCTTCTTCTGCAGCAACGTCTGAATTAAAGTAGGTATAAAATACTTTGTTATGCAAATTACACTCAGATATTTGGGGGGATGAAAATCCTAGGGAAAAGCTCTCCGAGCAAAGCAATCATTTATCCATGGGGGGTTTGGGGGCATGAAATAAAATCCACCAGCCTTTTTCAACACATGAAAGTCGTACTTCTTAACCTCATCCACCAACGTGTGGAGTAGGACAGCCACTCCCTGTAGAATCTTCACAGGTAATAGAACAAAGCCACTTTCTAAAACGCATTTGACACATGCTAATACTCAGTCTGGAAGTACCTGCTTTGTTTTCAGCACATACAGTTGGCCCTGTCAACCCTTGGCTTTCTTAATATTGTCATTTTTTAACATTCCAAACAATAAAACGAGTAGTAACTGATATTAGTAATTAGCAGATGTGTATAGAGCTGCTCTTTAGCTTCCCTAACCAATTCTTCACATTAAAAATAGATAAGGGGAGGATGAGGCTGACATTTAAATGTCCAGTTCTCTTGACAGGCAACAGAAATATGGACATCTACACAGTCCAAGGGCTTTACTGACTGGGGAAAAGATATCTAGGAAACCTATGTGTATCTCCCACCCAGCAACATGTTCCAGGGGGTTACATGACACTGCAATTTGTTTTTCTGCAATCTGGAAAGTGGCTCCTGTTTTCTTCATTAGCCACAATACTGGGTAGCTATAATGCTGTAGACCCAAGCAAAAGCCTCCTGTCATGCCCTCTCCAGTCCTACCAGTTACTTGTACCCACAAAAAGATCTCCAAATGCCCCAGTCCTACCTTTTAAAAATAATACTCAGAAAGACCCCGTTTTTCTGGGATGGCACTAGGAAATACACACATTTTCCATTAGATGGCTGCTATTTTCCTAATTCATATGGGATTTGTCACTGAAAAAAAAATAAACCAAAGGAAATGAAATCCTCCCCTGCAGTCTTAAATCCTTTTTTGGTTATGGATTTCCTTCAGGAGAAATTATCACCTTGGTGTGCATAGCTCTGCACTGGCAGCTTTATGCAATGGCTTCCAATTAAAACAGCAGGAGGGAGAGCAAAGGGACTGAACAACATCAAGATGGCTTTACATGGAAAGCACCTCAAGGAAAAAGTGGGCACTAACCCACCATGAAGAGAGGGGTGACTGATAGTCTCCAAATGGGTAATCAGAAAGGTGTAAGCATTTTGCTTCCTAAAGGCAGGATGGTGGTCCCTGCCAGCAGCTCCCATCTGCTATTGAGCAGAAAGCACAGCAACACTGCACCATCACACCTACCACCATGCCTTCTGTATGACTGGGTGTTTCTTCAGCGTAACAGGGCGCAGCAAATGCTGGGGGTGAAAACACCCACAGATGAGGTGTTTTCATAGAATCCCAGACTTGTTTGGGTTGGAAGGGACATTAATGCTCATCCAGTTCCAGCCCCCTGCCATGAGCAGGGACAACTTCCACTAGACCAGGTTGCTCCAAGCCCCATCCAAATTGGCCTTTTTTTTTCTCGGTGACTTTTTTTTTCCAGTGATTGTGTCTGAAAGTTAAATCTGCCATTATAAGATTATGCTAATAGCTAAACCTCAGCTGTATGTGTCAATTTGTACTTCAGGAAGGCTGTTATCCCCTGCATCAATAGTGGAGGAACAAAATGAGCATTAGGTGGTTCTCATGTACATAGAAAACGTATATAGACCAAGCACTACCACTGCAGGACGCCACAAATCGGGAGTTCTGGAAACGCTTCTGAAAAGGTGATTATAATCTCCAAACACTGACTTGGAGACGGCAGACTTCCCGCAACAACACATGCAATTACAGCAAGCACTTGCAGAATTTATTCTCCATTAAACATGTAGCTTAAATATCAATAAAGATCGGTTGTCTTATTTTCCTTTACTACCAATCTGACCTTGTTGTTAATAAAAGTAAGAAATAGCCTTTTTCATCAATGTAGGAACACATGTAGATTGATATTTATCACCACAGAGTCTGCTTAGAGCCCTTCTAGCCTTCTTTGAAGGATCACAAATTATTCACAGCACAGCGGGGTTTCTTCAGTGATCACATCTGATGCATTTTAGACAACATCTCTGTATTTGTATCTGGTATCAAACCCTATAAACCACATCATTTTATGAGGAAACTGAAATTGGATTCCTCTGCAACAGAACATTTCCTTCCTTGACTGTCTGCAGCACTTTATAAAATATTTATTGATAGAATGCCTAAAAATACACATAGGCCAGCACAGCTTTAAGATGGATAACTACATAGCAGCCAAAGACTAGATTTCACACCACAGGGTTCTTATTAGGCATAGCTGCCTGGAAATCACACATCTTCTGACATAGGATTATAAATATTTTCATTTATAATGAATAATTCAGCTCACTGAACAGACAAAATCATGTAATTTTTACTTCTTCAAGGAGCCCCAGCAAAAGCTGTGCCCCCAAAACATATGGAGGATGCAGGTGAACAAATCTGTGCCTTTCTGCCCATTTCTTTTTTATTTGAAAACAAAATTTAATTATTCCTTTTGTGACACACATCAGCTCTGGGGCCCCCAACTCAAGAGGGATGTGGACCTGCTCAAGTAAGTCTAGAGGAGGCCATGGAGATCCTGCGAGGGCAGAAGCACCTCTGCTACGTAGACAGGCTGAGAGAGCTGGGCTTGTTCAGCCTGGAGAAGAGAAGGCTCCGAGGAGACCTTAGAGCAGCTCCACTGGCTAAAGCGGCTGACAAGAAACCTGAAGAGGTACTTCTGACAAGGGCCTGTAGGGACAGGACAAGGGAGAATGGCTTTAAACTGACAGAAGGGAGATTTAGACGAGACATTAGGGAGTTCTTCCCCGTGAAGGTGATGAGGTACAGGTTGCTCAGAGAAGCTGTGGCTGCCCCATCCCTGGCAGTGTTAAGGCCAGGTTGGATGGGGCCTGGAGCAACCTGGTCTAGTTGAAGGTGTCCCTGCCCATGGCAGGGGGTTGGAACTGGATGAGCTTTAAGGTTCCTCCCAACCCAAACCAGTCTGTGATTCTATACAGTTGGTCCAGCTTCAGCATGAAATGCAGAGATGCTGCCTTTGGCCAGGCATTTCCTGGTGCGACTTCATGTGATGCTGAAAACTCCTGATCGACAAAACCTTCTGGGCTTGGCTGCCTACATATGTATGAGCTGGGACTCCTCTCCTTAATGCAAATGGAAAAGGCTGGCTTCCTTCCTGGCTAATTAAGGCAGTGACAAACATGTTCTCACAGCACTGAGATGCACGACTTCCCCAGGGAAACGTGGCACTGGGTTTTGCACCAGCAACAGGGACAGGCAGAGACACAGACACGCACAGCCACTGTCTCACCCCACAGATACATTTTCAGTGAAGCACCAGGAAACCACTCATTGCTTACATGCATTTTGGTCGAACTGGCTTCCCCAAGTGAAAAGCTGACACTTGGACACCAGGATGAGAGGAGAGGGTACTGTCAGTGACACTCCCTCTTTGTTATTTTTGCTTGCAAACCACAGCTCCTGGTTCTTCTATTAAGGATGCTGAGGCATTCATCCTCCTCTGTTATTTATTAAAGTTACAAAACCTGTACCTTTCTATTATTGTGTAAAGCTGTATTATTAGCGTGTTATACGGTAAACCAAGAGACTAAACCTTCAGATAACTCAGATGGCAGCAACCATTACTGGTTGCTACTTCGGAGATTACTTTTAATTTCTTCAAACACTTAGAGCTACTAAATATTTAAAATACATTCAACACAGAGATTTAGAAAAGACTGAAAGACAAAACACCTAGTTCAGCCTTCATTCAGTCAGCTTCTAAGCAAGGAAATCTGGTTTTAGCCCTTCTCTAGGAAACTCTTGTTGAGCAATCTGGCCCTGTCCGTGGTAAGGGGTTGGAACTAGATAATAGATAAGTTTCCTTCCAACCTAAACCAGTCTGTGACTCTGTGATTGTCCCTTATTTCTTTAAAAAGATACTTAATTCCCTCCTGACATAGGGATCACCTCCCAGTACTCAGGTTTCTCATTCCCAGTGAGGTTCATATGAAACACACCACAGTACCAGCTATGTGACTGCAGTAGGCTGAGTCTGGTTTTACAGTTACTCAGGCTGTACTGTCCACTCCAGGAAACATGCTCTCTGTGTTAAAGACACACCTTAACATCACACAGCACACCCAACCCAAGCATATCTGCAATTAACTTCATATATTTTATCCACAAGCACATCTGTTGCAGCATATTTCGCCATATTCAAGGGACTAGATAAAAGCCCACTGTCTGCTGTCTGTATGTGTAAACCGCATCCATATCATACTCATACTCCTGAGAATTTCTGCTTAATGAGTATAGCGATCTTAATTGAGATTTAATGTTTGCTTTACCTGGTTAAGCACAGAGCAAACACCAGAGAAATTATTGTGAAACAAAAAGAATGAAAATTGCCCAATAGCTAATAAACAGCGGTTGAAACTTGCTCAGTTCAAACAATAACCTGCCCAAGCAACGGGTGTTTTCCAGCACAGCAAATGCTTCACCTCTCAGGTAAACCTTTGAACTTGCTGTGATGCTTCAGGTACCTGAACCACTAATTGAAAAAGAATAATTTAAAAGAAAGCATCATCCTACCCTGCAGAAGAGGAAAATGACTAAATATTTAATTCTTCTCTTGTACACAGTGAACTAGAAAATGGGCAGACTGAGCACATGTGTGTTTGTGGGAGATTCTGTGTTTAATCCATGCATTTCATAATGTTTAGAAGGATACAATCACCATTTCACGGCTGCTTTCACATGGGTCACTGCTGTGTGGCTCAAAACTGCATTAAAGCATCAGCTCAGAGACTGGTGAATCTTTCCATATGGTTGTATTCAGCTTCAGATAGGGTCCTAACTTCAAAGTCTGCACTGCCTTTCCCACATCAAGAAGGATCCAGTTATGGAGATGCCACGCACTACATGCAATGCTTTTAACCTTGCCACTTTTGCTTGGGTTTAGAAGCACTAGAGATTTAGTAAACTCATTATTTTTGTCCCAAGTCCAAACATTTAGACCAAGCCCCCTCCCACTTACACAGCCTTATGTTTTGCAATATTAAATTACTTGCTTTGTTTTACATATGGCAATCAACCATGACCTCCAAGAGCCTTTATTATGCTTAATGTTTAGTCCCACCCCTGCTCTACTGATCAGGTATCAAAGCCATTTTAGCTTAGAGAAGCATGAGGTGCAGTTCTTAAGTGCAGTTGAGGGCTGAGACCTGTTTTGGGTATTACCCAAGAGAACAACAGTACTTTGCTACAGCAGCAGCAGCACAGCATTAAAACATAGAAATATGCAAGCAACAAATAGATTCTAGATAAGAAAACTATCTGCAAAGTGGAAAGCCAGAATCTCAGAAATACATGAATAGAACCTTCTTATCAGACATGGTATCTCATTTTCTTAAGCAATCAGGCCCTCCTGTGAGGACCCATTCTTTTTCTCGTGGTGGTTGGTCTACTTTGCTCATTCCTGTGTTTTCAGTTAGTGGGATAGTAATAATATTGATTAATGACTGATTTTAATGTCATGTAACACTGGTAACATACATATAATGCTGTAATTATATAAGCAACTGTCTCTATAATCGCTCCTTAATGAATCACTACCTACCAATCTGCCACTTTGGTTTTAAAAGTACAACCCTCAACCATCAAAATCAAACTGGATTTTCCTTAAAATACTACAGGATTTAAGCAAATAAGCTACAGAACCTTGCCTTGCAACAAATCAATATTTCATGCCATAATTTACACTGTGGAGAGCCAAAGTAGGAAGACATTTATTGTAAAACAGGAGCTTCTATTTTGCTGTTATTGTTTTGTCTTCTTTTCCTCTCCCACAGAAATCCAGTGAAGCTTCAGAAGTGCCAACACCTATATCCATACCTGCTAGGGGCTAAGCTAAGGGCACTGAAGAGATTATGTATGTTAACCATGACAAACAGGAAGGGCCATGTTTGACCTACACCACTTCTGCTGTTCATCCCAGGACAGATATTAAAGCACAAGGCAATTTAAAAAAGAAAGGAGATGAAGGAATATTTTGTATTACTGTGTAAAACACACAGATGTTCCCAAAGGCAAGAACCACTTTAATCAACTCCTTGAAAGACAAAAGTGGTTTCAACATCGTGCATCGACTCCTGCATCCAAGCCTGCTCTATGTAATGAGTGCAATTTCCCCTCTAACAGCAGCATCTAATTTCTCGTTTTCATTAAAGGTTCAACATCCTTAAATGAAAGACAATTAAAATAATTTCAAAATGAAACAGTAAAAAGCCAGAACTGCTTTACAAGCAAACTCTTCCCCTAATTGCTTTTTAGATTCATCTCCCACTTCTGCTCTCCTCCCGTAATGTCAACTGGGTTTAAGTAGAAGTTTTCAGAAGCAAGGAAGAATTCCTCTGGTGTAATACCACTAAGTGGGTCTTTTGGTCTTACTAAGCATTAATCCCACTGCTGCCAAAGGGAATTTTGCATGGATAAAGACTGAGAGATCTATCAGCCTCTGCGTCCTCAACAGGTTCTGCAGAAGTTCAGATCATTAAGAGAGGAGCTCCTGGATTAGGATTATTTGGTCAGTTGCTCCACTATTAAATAAATGGACTGTTGCTAACAGGCCACTTTGGTAGAAAATATAGTAACTCTGATAATGACATGGTTCATGTACAGAAATCTTCCTCAGTTAATGGGTGTCTTCCTTAGGATGACTGTTAAAGGCCTATGTCATGAGACATTGTCATGCTCAAGCCTTTGTCAGCATTTTGAAACACAGATACGCAGAACTAGAACATATCACTTTTGTTACATACTCCCCCCCCATATATTTTACTCTCATTATAACAGACACAAAATGGTGATGACTTTTAAAAAACACCAATGCTGAAGAAGGTGTCAGTGACTTGAAAATTGCTGGTGTCAGAAAAGAAGCATCTGAAAAATGTCTAATAAAAAGAATTGAGCTTAGGCTCTGTCAGCAGTGCAAGTCCTCATTATGGTATATGACTACATTTATGCTTATGCTTTGTTCTGGTCTTGCTGTATTAAGAGAATGCCTAGTGAAATGATAGAAAAACAAAATAGAAGAAAGTGTTCACTGTTCAGCATTTCTAAACAACTAATTCCAAGAGCCAAGTGAGCAGTGCTGGGCATTTTTTCCTGCCTGAAACTCTCTAATATATATCTACTGCTAGAAAGTCCATCTAAAACTGTAATGCTAGAGGAGAACTTGGAAACAGACTGAACTTTACAACCCAGAAATTTCTGCTCAGTCTTCTGTTCTCATCTTAGGTAACTATGAGTAAGTTCCTGTGTGGGTGAATGAACCACCATGAGTTTTCATTTAAAATCTGTCCCTTGAGCTAGACTCCCCTGCCTTCAGTCCTCTGTCTCTCTCAACTGAACTGGAATTTTGTTATCTGGAAAAGCCTACGACATTTCTCCTCTGCCAGTGATGGGTGGAGACTCTTTCCATATATTGGGAGTTTAAATCCCAGTCCTGCTGCTGTTATAGCATGGAGGCAAATGCCAGAACATGTGCACACTCCCACTCCTCTTTCTGGCAGCTCTCTTTTTAGTGGCATCGTTCCCAACCATCTTATCGACACACACCTCAAGATTCTCCCCCTGGTTCTCACAGATGGATAGTTCCCATAGGTGGTCCCAACCATAAATTTGCAAGTGACAGCCTGCAGCAAAACTGGCCTGGACCTCATTATCATCATTAGAATCAGAGAATCACAGAACCGTCTGGGCTGGAAGGGACTTCTAAGCACATCCAGTTTCAACCCTTTGCCATGGGCAGGGACACCTTCCACTAGAGCAGGTTGCTCCAAGCCCCATCCAACCTGGCCTTGGACACTTCCAGGGATGGGGCAGCCACAGCTTCTCTAGGCAACCTGTGTCAGGGCCTCACCATCCTCACAGGCAAGTACTTCCTCCTAATGTCTAATATAAATCAGTTTAAAGCCCTGTCAGTTTAAAGCCATTACCCCTTGTCCTGTCCCTACAGGCCCTTGTCAAAATCCCCTCTCCAGGTTTCTTGTTGGTCCTTTAGGCACTGGAAGCTGCTCTAAGGTCTCCCCAGAGCCTTCTCCAGACTGAACACACCCCGCTCTCTTAGCCTGGTGTTCCAGTCCTCTGATCATCTTTGTGGTCTCCTCTCTCTTCCACCACCTCCAATGCATTAATCAGTATTCACTACAGTGTGTTACACACTGTTCTTGAGGACAGTATCAACCGAGAAGTTCAGGGTAGCATGTCTGCCTGAAATCAGATTACTCCAATACAATCTTTTCCTTTTGTATCAGGGCTGAGCACTACGAATGATCATTCTTAAATATATAAGCTGTCCTCCACAGCTGAATCACTGCAGAAAAAATGGGAGATTACATATCAAATGCTTTTACAACTCTGCCCATGTATGAAAATACACACACACATACTCAGCGCACAAAGGGTCTTGTTTTGAATGAGAAGCTGCCAATTACTGTCCCCACAAGGCTAATTTATAGCTCTGTGACTTCCACAGCTGTAGCCCACAGCTGCATTCAAGGTTTAAAGCACCTGCTGAGGAATGAATCCTTTCAGAGGCTCTTCACTTTCTTATTCTGAACAAACCTTCATCAGTTTTCCAAGCATAAGAGCACACTGGTGTGGGATCTTGGGAAGGCTGCCTTCCTCAAGGGCATAGTATGCAAAGGCAGGACTGAAAGGCACCAGGCTTGCAAGATCCTGGTGACAGACAGATGGTTATATGGTACTGGCTGCTTTGTTTTAAAAACATATTGGAGGTAGGCTCTTGCACTGGCATCCCTTCCCCTTTACACTCATATGGCTTTAATCATAGAATCAGTTAGGTTGGAAAAGACCTTCAAGATCATCAAGTCCAACCATT
>JANHGB010053544.1:0-13536 GCA_026283785.1 Coracopsis vasa
GCCCTGCGACGCGCGGGCGCTGCAGCAGTGCAAGCCCCTGCAGCCCGACTGCGCCGAGCGGGTGCGGGAGCCGGGCTGCGGCTGCTGCCTCACCTGCGCTCTGCGCATCGGGCAGCCCTGCGGCATCTACACCGAGCGCTGCGGCGCCGGACTCAGCTGCCAGCCACGGCGGGACGAGGCGCGGCCGCTGCAGGCGCTGCTGGAGGGACGCGGGCTCTGCACCAACGCCACGGCGGGCGGCAAGCTGCGGGCCTTCCTCCTGCCGGGGCCGCATGCTGCAGGTAAGGGGGCCGCGGCTGGGCGCGGAGGGGCGAAGAGACCGCGAGCGTGCGCGACTCTGCGCGCGTTCCCGCGTCCTTGCGCTGTTCTTATTTATTTATTTTCTCTAAGTAAGTTGCACGCAGCGGTGGGGGAGGCGCAGGCGCTGCGGGGCTGCTTCTGCCCTTACAGCTTTGCCTTTTCTCCCTTTACATCTTGCCGGGGGCTCCTCGGGCAACCACGTAGCCGAGGCTGGGATCGGTCAGGAGAAGGGCTGCGTTTGCAGAAGGAAAGGAAGATTTACTTCTGATACCTTATTTCTGTATATATCTGTTTTCTTCAACACCGATGCTCCTCGCAAAAGAGGCAGAGTTGCTCTTTCATTAAATAACCCCGGGGGGTGTGTAGGGATGGCTCTTGCGGGTGCGTGGGGCTGCCGGGATGAAGAAAGGGTGAAATCCTTGCGGTTTGGCCCCAGTGTTCCTGGAAAGAAGGTGCGAGAAGGCTGGATAGAGTGGGCTAAATGTGCGCTGCAGCGCAGCTAGGTCAGGGGAATGCTAAGCACAGGGAGGAAAAAAAAAAGGAAAAAGGGGGGGTAGGGTGTTAAATACTCCCCTGGCCCGGGAAGGTGGTTATTCAGAACAAAGCGTTTGTGCAGCGGTGTTTAAGAGGACGTTGGGGTTTTTTGCCTGCACTGCAAATAAATCCTTGGTCAAATGAAGTTTTCCCGTAGCTCTTACATGTCTTGTAAATGAGACGTTCACAGAGCAGGTTTTGTTTTGTTTGAAGAGCAAGGGACGGTTGGAAAAAGTTCTGTTAGCGTGCACATTTGGAAACTTAAGACGGGGAAACTTGGGATTGGGATCAAGAAAGCACAGACTCTCTGCGCAAACATTTCATTAAACTGTTTGCTAACCAACAGCAAGTATGTTAACATTTGTTTAATAGAAAAGTGTGTCAAAAGGCTTTCCACTGTTTGCATTTTTAAAAAGCCAGGAGCTGCTCTGCTAGGTTGCAGAGACTCTTTGGCTGGCCTCTCCATAGCTGAGGAAGTGGCACCAGTGCTCCAGTTAACTGGCTGCTATGAAAGTAGGAGATGCCTTATTATAATTATTTATGTGCTGCTCCCAAGCTGTGACAATTTGAATGTGAGTTCAGAGGTACTCACTGAAGTTTTAAACCTCATTGGAACATGGAGCTGCTTCCTTCATCACATGAACTTGGCTCTGCATAGTCATCCTTCACATGGATTGGGAACGAGGGGAGCTCCCTCCATACTTGAGAGCTGATGCTGTTTAATGGAGGGGCAGTGCTTTTAACAGTTACTGTTAAGGAAGGGGAAGACAGAGCTGCACTTTGCTGAAAACCTTTCTATTTTCAGCCTCAACAGTCCAAATGCTGAGTTCCTGTTTCTGCATTCTTGGCTAGAGGGAGAACTCTGATTTTGAAATCAATAGGAGCTTTGATTCCTTAAAAACTACCGAATAGAACCTTTACAGTTCACATTCAAGGAGTGAAGGTGGCAAACCTGGGGTGCATGAAGGAAGAAGTTAGCTGAACCTGTGTGATCCATAGTGCCCTCCTCCGCATGGGGCCTGTTCCACTCTTAGCTCTAAATCCAACACTCCCTGGCATGCACCCTCGCCGGGCAGGATCACATCCCTAGCAATGTTCAAGGCCAAGCTGGATGGGGATTGGAGCAGCCTGGTCTAGTGGAAGGTATCCCTGCCCATGGCAGGGGGCTGGAACTGGATGAGCTTTAAGGTCCTTTCCGACACAGACCATCCCATGATCTCCCTTACAAGCAGCTAGGTCCTGCATCACAAGCTATGTAGTTTATAGAAATGGCTAGAAACAAATGCAGGGTGGTGTATGTTACAGTACCTTCTTCACAGCAAGTATAGCAGGCCACTGACTTACTTTCCAGTCCATTTTTCTGGGGGCATGAAAGTGTTAAGTACCAGTGTGTATGTACAACTGTTCTGATCTGCTCTTTAAAAAGGGAGCAAGTAAGTCTCATAGCAGTTGTGTTTCTGTTACAAGGCTGCAAAGCTAACACAGCACCAGGTCTTGTGAAACTGAGTTAATATGCTTTGCAGTTTAAAATGTGGCATTACAACTGTTGCAAGTTGAAGTGTAAGAAGGGCTGATGAAATGTGATGGCCTATCTAAACTGAAATGACCAGCCTGGTAATTATTTAATGCACGCTAAGAATATTTTGTACTTATTTTTGGGAGAAGAGGCAAACTAATGACCTGGACTTATGGCAGAAAACCTAGTAGGCATGGTATTTATATTTAGGAGATCCAGGTTTATAACATTTTATTGTGTCATTTCTTGCAGAGTTCATTGAGTATGTGAGGGAAAAAAATACCACTGTTTAAAACCAGGACATTAAACCACAAAAAATATGTTCAAATACCGCTGAGAGTCTTGAGTTAAACCCACAAAAGCCAGGAAATTTAGACTTAAGACTTAAACTTCCTTAATCCATTTGCAGTGGGAGTTGGATTTTCCTGGTCAATTATGTCCATTGCCAGCAGTGGCTACACTAAAACCACCAGTACCAAGATGTTAACTCAGATCCCTTCTCCTCCTCGTGTTCCTCCCCTGTTCCTGTGTGTTGGCACTGCCACTGTACTGCCTGTGTTGAAACATTTAGAGTCAATGAGCTATGTGAACATGGGCTTTCAGGTTTAGTACTGAATTTCTCAGCTTCCGTGGTTTTTCAGTGAGCCATCAAGTCTAATTTTAAGGAACATCCAGATTTCCAGGCTGTTCCTTGCACATCAGTTATCATTGTGCATTCCCAATATTATTTCTTTAATGAAGGAAAAAAAAAGTGGCTGGCAGCCAAGGCAGCAACTAGTGGGACTTAGCTACTTAGCTGATAGGAATATCCAAACTTGGAAAAACTCCCAGCCAGTTACAGTTACGCTGCAGGAGTCTCCTATGAGGGAGGAATGCAGTGTAGAGAAATACCTCAGAAGGTACAGGAACACTGGGCTTATGCAGTATTTGGGGGCAAAATGTGCTTTTCCTGTATTTTTGTGGATGGTAGTTTAAAGAGAAAATATTTTTGAAGCTCATGATGAAAGGAGATGCTTGTCCTTTGACACCATTACAGAATGAATGGCATTTTTTTGCCCATTACCTTTAAAATGTATATTGTGCACCTAGATATGTTTCTGATTTTAATAGCAGAAG
This sequence comes from Coracopsis vasa, assembly GCA_026283785.1. Lineage (NCBI taxonomy): Eukaryota > Metazoa > Chordata > Aves > Psittaciformes > Psittacidae > Coracopsis > Coracopsis vasa. The sequence continues at coordinate 3,467 of JANHGB010053544.1, forward strand.
AATTAAAATGTGTTATGGGTTTTTTTTCCCTTCTTCCCTGTTCTGTAAGTTGAATGAATTTAAGAAAGAATAAGTGTTTAGAGAGCAAGGGGATGCTTCAGTTAGAAAAGCATTGCTTTGGCAGCAAGGGCGCTGATGCATGCATAACACCAAATTGGTCATCTTTTTGCATATCACTATTTTATAAGGGGAAGTGAAGCACATGGACTAATCTAGTGGCTTATGGCCCTTCCAGATGCTGCTGGCAGTTGATTAACATTTTTTTCTTCACTGCATTTGTTCTTCTCAAAGGAAATTCCAGTGATTCAGAAGAAGACGAAGACCGGAGTACCAGCAGCATAGAAAATCAGGCCATCCCAAACCCTCACAGGGTGCCAGATTCCAAATCGCATCCACCACACATCAAAATAGATATCATCAGGAAAGTGCAAGCCAAAAACACACAGCGCTATAAAGTGGAATATGATTCACAGAGTACGGACACACTGAATTTCTCTTCTGAATCCAAACAAGAGACTGAATACGTAAGTACATCTTGTAAATGGAAAGGCATTTTTCAGAATGTGAGTGTGTGCAAGCAAGTATATGCATGTTCTGCATATGACATGATAGATAAATAAACTAAATAACTAAATGGTGGTAATTGTAGTAACCATTTAGGGCACTCTGGCTTTTTAACTGGTAAAACTGTCAGATTGGCAAATGCAGGCAGTCAGTAGACCAAGCAAAAAACAGGCCTAATGCAATGGTACTTACACTGATACAAGTCTGACTTTCACTAAGTCATTTCTTAGAGACTAAAACTTCTTATTTTCCCCTGTAATTATCACACATTTGTGTGAGGGGACTTGGGGCAGGTTTAGTGTTGTCATCATTGAAATTGGTTGTAAACAGCATTATTGGGTTGCAATAAAGGAAAAAAGATGTTTCACATTCAATGTAGTGTCACTGTATTCACACTCCATGGAGCAAGTCAAGGGAGATAAACTTGGGCTAGGTTGAGGACTAGGATCTTGACTGGTCAGTCATTGTTTGTACATGCTGAACATCACCTTCTCTTGCAGTCATCATTTGGTGCCACTGCCTAAATGCAAAGGCTCACTGGCACATGAGCTGCTATTACTTTCTACTGACTGTGACCAGTGGATTTGCAGGGCAGCTGGAGTTTGTTGAATCCGAGGGGATAATAATTCCTCTTCCTGGACATCCTGGCTGATAATCCTGTGGTTATCCCTGTGCCTGTGCCAGATGGCCTAAAAAATATGTCTGGGAAATACTTTGGTGTTTCATCAAAACAGTTGTGGTTAAACCAGATGTGGATTCCCATCTGCTAAAGGAGGTTTTGAAACCTATATGAGGTGGAAAGATGTGTCTGAAAAGAGCGGCCTCCAAGTTAACACAGCAAGGGTGGTGAAGCTGCATGTTTAGTTTGTCACTGTTGTCCAGCTGTCTAGTAAAAACACTTAAGTATCTGCCTTTCAGGGTATCCTCTCCCCCAGGACATGAAGTAAACTGCCTACAGTAAAAGAATGAACTTCGGTAGCTCTCAGGAAATAAGATCCTGGTGTTAGCTAGGATGAACATTTCACTTGCGTGGTAGCTGGGCCCCATGAGCAAAGGCACACTGGCTTACCAAGGCTGCTGGTGTCTGTAAGAACCAGAAATAAGCCCATCGAGGACAGGTGCCTTTGTCAGCAAATGCCCTTCTAGCTGTGTCTGCATGTTAGCTTTTGATACTGATCTCTCTTGACTTTGGATGCCTGCTTCAAAATACTAATTAAAAAAGGACTGTTGATCTTTTTGTAGGCCTGACTCGGGACCAAATCTCTGAACGACTGTGATTTGCAGTCAGTGTGTCTGAGCAGTTTTGGGTTTTTTTTGAGGAACTGCCTGTAAGAGCAACATTTTAAAGTGTATGTTTAGAGCTTGTGAGATTGATACTGAAAGAAAACATGAAAGCAGCAAGGAAGGTTTTTGTTAATGAGAGAAAATCAATTTTAAACTCCAATAGAACTGTGGAGTCTCTATGCTTTCAGACACTAAAGGCACTTTATATGAGCAAGCTATTAATATTACCACTTGAAAGTACAAGTGTCATTACTTCACTAATTAAAAATTGCACCAAATGAGTCTCTGTGTTGATACAGCAATTTACATGTTTTAAACCTGTGCAAAAGAGCTTTTTTGGGTCTCTCCTGAAGAAACAAGCTGGTGGACCAAGTCAGTAATGTGCCCAGACAGGAGTATAGCTAAGCACAGAGTTTGCAGGTTGTGTCTCTTGAATCCTGATCCCACTGCTGACACTGACTGCCTCTTGGCCTCTGGCAAAACGTGGACTCCTCCGCCCCTGGTTTTCTGAGTGCAGAGTGGGGCTCGTAAGCCTTTACTCCCTACCCTGAAGGGCTGCAGTGAGGAGTAATTAATTGGTGTTTGAGACCTGCTCTTAAAAGTGCTTCTGGAAGTTCTTTTTGGCTCATTGTCCTAGAGCTAATCCTCACTACATTGTCGTCAGCCTTTTGCAGATGGAGAAAGTGAAGCAAAAAGTTATCTATTGACAGATCTCATTAGGTGACTTATCTAACGAGACTTGTGTGCAACCATTCCTTTGCATGGCTGCATCTGTTTGGTCCAGTTGAAATTGGCAGTTGTTCAGAGTTGTAGTATTTATACATATATATGTGCGTGCATACACATTATGCCAAACTACCTGTTGTCAATTAAACACATTTCATTTAAACTTTCAAATCCAGCAGAATCATGAAAATCAAATGGCTTTAGGGAAAATGTACCAAGTAATGTATTTCCAGTTGCCTGCCTGCCTTCTTTTCCCACTTCGTGAAAAGGCCAGCTTTCCAAACCTAAGTTGTCTTATATATTACTTATTTACATACCTACAGGAAGGCTTGACCAGTATCTGGGGCTGTGATTCCAACTGGAAATGCCAGTCTATAGCTCAGCATAGCATAGGGCCTTCAGTGTTTAGAAATCAGTTTATCCTAAATAAAGCAGAAAGTCCGAATTTTATCTGTGAATGAATGGTCTGCCATTTGACATACCCGGCCATCCCTTTGTTTTAATGGGTTTGTTTGGGTTTGTGCTTCTTGTCCTTTAAAGATTTATTAACTCTTGTGTGGAAGACAACATTTGGGAATGAAGTTTCATCGGTGTTTTTTGAAACATGCTTGTTAACAGGGTCCCTGTCGTAGAGAAATGGAAGACACTTTAAACCACCTAAAGATCCTGAATGTCTTGAGTCCCAGGGGTTTTCATATTCCAAATTGTGACAAGAAGGGGTTCTACAAGAAAAAGCAAGTAAGTACGGAGTCTTGTTCATTTCACTGAGTGCACTTCACCTCTTCTGCATCTTTGCTGAAGGATCTTTCCAGCAAGGTGTGTTATGCACCATTTTACAGAGGAACTAGTTCATTTCCACTTTTAGGACGTGATCTGATAGTGCTGAACGTTGTCAAGTAGGGACAGTGTTTTTATTCTCTGTTGGTCATGACAGCAGGTTTGTTTGGGAAACTTCATACCTGATCACACATGGGTTGTCTGGTGTTCTACATACTAATGCCCTTTGGTTTAAAAAAGGCAGTGCTTCTGCAATAACCCACAGAGCTAATGTTGCAGTCACCATATGACTGCAATAGATCAATGCTTTGAATTGTAAATAGCTGCCTGCTTGAAAGTTCCTAGAAGAACTGCACTGGGTCGTATTACAAAAGGCAACTTGAGAAAGGTATATATCTGTCCTTTATGTGCTACACGGGTCTCTTCCAAAATCCAAGTCATGTTATCATGAAAGTGATACATCTGGTAGTTACTCTGCAGCAAGGATGGCTTCTCAGCCCTCTTTGGTTCTGGGGTTGTGACCTTTCTTGACAAATGCAGACCTAAGCTGCAGGTATTTATGCTTTAGTTGTGTGGGGTTGAACCATGGCAGCATTCTCCATTTAGTGCTGCTGCCCTTGAAAGCTCATTCAGGAACTTGGGGAAGTGCAAGACGTGCCAGTTCTTCTGCTTAGTGTGCACGTCCCATCTAATTCCAGTGTTTAGTGACCTGCCTCCAAATGTATAATTCCAAAATCTCCTGAAATCGATTTTATTTCAGATTTTCCTCAAGGCAAGCCCTCTGTAAGGACAGAAGTTGTTTGTGGGCCGTCTTGTCTCTCCCATTTGGGTTTACACAAGTCAGCCTCTCTATCTGTGGTAACCAAAGGAGTGGCTGACTGTGTTACTAGCTAATGCAGTTGATTAGTTGGAAGTGAGAGCCCGACCTTCGACCAGGCAACCTTATTTTAGGAATGGTATCTCTCCATTTTTTGGCTTCTAGCTTTCTTAGAAGCAGTCTTTCCCTTTTGGGTATTCCCTGGAGCAATGCATTAAGCTGGCAGTGTCAGGTGGGATGTTTGCAATAGGCGTGAGGTTTACAGCCTTCCCTTCTGCCATCAGCCCAGCACCAACTTGGGCTGTTTGACCTTCGGTGCATGCTGCTGAGCTTGTCTGTGCTCCCCAGCTTTTCCCTGAGCAGCTGGTGGAGCTGGAACAGAGTTTCTTTTGGGAGTTTTGAGAAGCCTGGATCATTTGTCTCCTGCTGCATGTGACCTAGCAGAGAGCAATGCCCACATCTCAGTCTGTGTTTGTTCAGAAAGTATGTCGGGCTGCTGTGTGGAGTGAGGCTAAGACTGTGATTTGTGCCTGTGCCATAGAAGCATTTGCTTAGCTACTTCAGAACAGCACATCATTTAACTGCATTCAAGGCACACAAGCGTACCGTGGCCCTTTTCCTTCTCTAGGTATTAGAGAAGACCGCAGATTGGTATTTACTTTGTTCAGTAGATCTTCCTTTCATCTGTTTTCAGACTCTGAGGTTTTTGCTTCATCAGCAAAAAGGTGGTGGTTTGCACGCAGTCTCTGGCATATGTATGCAGTAAATCAGATCCGCAGTAAGCACGTATTAAAGTGCCTTGCTTTAAAGGGTGACTGTACTTTAAAGTACAATCGTAGTTTTGCCACTAAGGCAGGAAAAGTGGAAATAGAGGGGAAAAAATAGGAAAGACAGGTAATACACTTACCTGTCTTTGTTCCTAGAAGTTGACTTACGAGAGTAAGGTGTTGATATGGAGCAAAGACATGCTTCTGCCCTCTGTGTAGTGTCCATGCTGCCTGGAGACTTCCAGACTGCTTTAGGAAAAGTTCCTGCTCTGTGTGCAACAGTCCATCCGGTCAGCAAACATAGAGGATGAAGGGGCACTTTCATAACCTGGCCAGCCTTGTCAAGCACCGTGCCAATTTACATAGGTCCAGTACTTTCAGTGGTAGTTTGAGACAACTCAGGGTCTTGTAGGAGATGCCCACAAATAGAGCCCATGTGAGTAAATACTTTATATGAATGCAGTTGGAGTGCTTCTCCTGCAAATGAACCTCAGTCCACCCTGGGAACAGGCCTTCACAGGCAGGGCTTACACAGGCAGGCTGCTTCTCACACAAACAGAATGCCAACCAAAAATAATGTATTTGAGTTGCCCTTATAGAATTGACATGTATTAAAAATCATCAGTTTTGAGGAGTGAGTCTCAGTCCTGACCAGACCAAGTTCACTGTCTGCAAGGCAATGCAGCAGTTGTGTTCGTCTGGTTTTCTTTGCTGGGGCACCAACATGTAGGTCTGATACTTTAGGCACTGTGAGCAGGTGCTTAATCTCATTAACAGAACTCTAGGGTATTGTATTAATTTCATTGCTATTATTAGCAGCATTCAATCTGCAATTCAATTATATTCTGTTGTGACAACAAAATTCATAATAATAGGTTAGGAAACAGTAAATCCATCAAACAAAAAAGTATAAAGTAGGTGTTCTTAATTCTGGGAACAGTTGGCAAAATCACTGCCAAGGATTATAATGTAGATAGGCGTGTGATGGTAGGAATCTGATAAATTATGATCGACCTGGAAACAATTGAAACACATTCAGGAGGCACTTCATGTTCATATATTCTGCCCTTCTGGTCACCTGCTCTTCCAGTCAAGGTGAAAGCAGTTATTTTTCAAGACGTTTGTGGATATCTAGAAATGGACTTTTCAGGAACAACCATAGGGAGTAATTTGCATATGTGAAACAATTATGAGAACGTAAATTAATCTGTCAGGGTATAACATGAGAAGTATTTCACACCTCGTGTTTATGTATAAACTTCTAAAATCAGGTCTATTAAAATTTAGAATTCTTTGTCTTAATAAATCACGCATGTACGGTCGTACTGTTCAGCTGTGGTACATAGGTGCATTTACGTGGAATAGGTTGATACAGGCATGTTTCTGCCTCAAGCATGGAAAAAAAGGCTTTGATGAAATTAGAATTATTATATGGGGCAATTACTAGAATTGCCCCATATTTGTGTACTGGAGCCAAGATACTCACCTAAATGTGAGCTGGCATCGTTCCACTAAAAACAGAGCTGGGCTTGGCAGGAGCCAAAACGGCCTGAGGTATATGTCAGTGCTGTCTGCAGTCTGTTCCAGGAGACCACAGTTGTAGCTCCATGGAGACCTCTGGGCTGACCAGGAATTCAATGGGATACCATATGCTTTGCTGTCCCCCACGAATGCCTCTGCGGCACTTCTTTGTGGAAGGGAGAGGGGCAGGTGGCATGGAAGCTGGCAGCTGGTGTTCCTATCAGAAGTAATTACTGACTCCACAGCTTGGGAGGCTTTCCAGCTTATTGGACTTCTGAAGTCATACAGAAGAGCTAGGCACAGCCTTGAAATGTATGTTGAGTGCAAAATTCAGAAGAGTGAGATTTTATTATTCCATATGAACTCTCTGCCACTTATGTAGGGAATGCAGACTAGCTGCTTCAGGATAAAAGCATCACTGAATCAAAAATGCTTTACTATTGACACCATGGCTGAGCAAGTAGTACAAACTCACAGATTGGGAAATAAAGAAAACAGTAGTAGTAAGGAAGGTGTTCCTGCAGACTAACTTCACGTTGTAGTTAATTCTGAAAATTGATTATGCAACTGTAAAAAGCAATCAAAACCTCCAACAACATGAGATAACTTTTAATTGATCATTTGTTTTGAGAGTGATGCAAGCATATGAATCAGCAAGAGTTGTGTAACATACTTCATATAGTACTTCTAAAAGGGGAGGCTGTGTTACTATTATTAGCAAAAGTGTAGTTTCATTGCTGGAGCACCAGGCTGGCAGCCAGAAGCCCTGTGCTCTAATTCTAACTCCATCTGTGCGTGCTCCCTTGGGAAAAACAAGAACTGCTGCCTCAGTTTCCTTTTCTGTAAGATTTAAATGCAGCAGAGACTGGTTATGAATTCCTCACATTTGAGCATGAAGAACTGAAGTCACTAAATGTTAATACCACTTAAGCTAGAGCCCAGTCCACTTGCCACCAAAATTGAAGGCAAATTTCCCATTGACATCAGTGGACTTTGGGCAGGCATTGACGGAAATCCTGGAGAATATGTGCAAGCCCCAGTCAGGCTTTTGAGGCAATAAACATGAGTTGTAAAACTTAGGTCTAAAGATTTGGTGCGGAAAATCAGCCAGATAGGGAACTAGAACTCAAATGCAGCTAACCACGTAGCTTAGCAAATTATTAATGTAGCTGTTCTCTCAGTAGGTTTGAACTTCTTCACCCTCTCCTAAAATAAGCTGATACGTACTTTAAGCTTGACCTTGTCATCCTGCTGACGACCATTTGCATAGGGCTAATACAGAAGGACTGGAAATTCAGAGAAGGTGGTGGTGTATTATTTCTGCATTGGGCTTGTTACTCAAAATGTAACATGAGGATAGATTAATTTGTGGTTACAGTGATGAGCATTACTTCATTTACTGTAAAATGAGTTGGAATCTTGTTCAGAAATTTGTGTTGAATGTGTGATATGTTCCATCTCTCTTTCACAAGTTCCTAGTGAAGACTCTATTCCATGCTGCCACAAATTAGTTGGATCAGGATCAGTGTGTTGGTGCCGGCTATCCTGGAAGTGATCTGTATTCGCAATTCTGTTCAGAATAGCACCCTTTCACCTGAGGCCCTAAACTAGACATTGAAAGGGTCAGGCACTTTTGGCAGCATGTGAAGCCAAACACTTGCTTGATGTTTCCTTACATACTTGCACATGGGAAAGACACTTAGCTTTGTAAGCCACTGCCAAGATCATGTGGGAGATGGGGACATGCCTATTAGACTCTGGAGAACAAGCAGCTGAGTGGTAGTGGCAAAGTTTACCTGACTCCTACCAGCCTGAACCCCTGAAGTACTTGAATCGCTGCAAGTGTGATCTCGGAGACAGCATTTGCTCTGCTTGCATGACAGCGTCATAAGTGGCTTCAGTCTAGCCTATCTATCTTCTTTCATGTTGGCAATGGCAACAGATGAAACCTCAGTCCTTGAAAAGCTCTGTACGCTTGTGTCACCACCTCCTTTGTAAGTCAGTCCTGACCGAACAGCCACCTCTTGGCATTTGCAGTGAATCCTGTATCACCAAATGTCAAAACTTGAGCTGACCTGGAAGCTGGGTCTTGTCAATGAGGTTGACCATGGCAAACCTAGTGAGATAATCTGTGTCCTGGAGATGCATGTCTTTCAAATGGGTGGAAAACCTTGTAGGATCCCAGACGTTCACTGTATGCAGCCTGACGCATGTCATCTCCTTTAGTTTTTACCATTATTGCTTCCATGGGGAGAGCACTGCTTACTTAGTACATTCTAGATTTTCACTTTTACTGCATTACTATTTCCAAAGAGGTTCAGTGTTGTTGCCTGTGGTAGTTTCAGGTTGGTCAATATTGCTGGCAAATTCACCAGGCAACTTCTAAAACTGACATAAGTTATAGACTAGTATATATGCAACCTTATTTATAGGAGAATAAACATGTAAAGTCTTAGTACACCTAACAGTTGTTGAAGTGATAACTCCATTACAGAAGGATTATGTATCTCTTAATAAATGTCAACTACAGTATTGAAATTCCTCCAGCAAACAGATGCAAGCCAAGGGTGTTTATTGCTGCAATGGCTGTCTTTGCCAGACCTGTGCTTTAGTGTGGAACAAATCTGTTGCCTTTCTTTTCCAAAGATGGGTCCCAGTCATCAGCCCATACTGATAAGTAGACCTGGTATTCAAAGGGGGCAACTGTGCTGCCTAATATAATAGGGAGTAGTTCATAAGGCTCTTTTCTGGTAGTTCTTAGAGCAGTTTTATTATGGAGTAACTGGACCCAAAGGGGTTGATGGGCAGAGGAGGTAAGCTTTTATTGTAATATTCTGATAGTGGTAATAAATAATTTGTTGATTCCACACTATCTCTCCAGGAGATGGAAGTGCAGCCATCTAATGAGCAGGGATCCCAGCTATGTAACACTTTAGAGCAGAGAAAACAGAAATAATGCTAACTGTATCTTCTGTTGTGTTTCAGTGTCGCCCATCCAAAGGCCGAAAGAGAGGTTACTGCTGGTGCGTGGATAAATACGGACAGCCACTTCCCGGGTACGATGGGAAGGGAAAAGGAGATGTCCACTGCTATAACTTGGAAAGCAAATGAGGGCTGGGTGCCAGCTCTTCTGGCATCTGTGCGTGGCCACTGGACCTCGCAAAGACCTCGGAGGGGCTGGGCAAACACTGTGGACTGCGTTGTGAGTCAAGAGCTCTGCCTCCTGCGGTGGATGGGGAGGCGCAGCCTCTGCGAACACTGCTGCACCCCACCACCAACACGCACCAGGCTTCCTATAGGACGTGTAGGGAGCTTTGAATTCCCACGAAAACCTGCACTATTGATACCCAGAGAGAGAGAAAAAAAAACAAAAGGCACTTCAGAATGGATTCAGGGAGTCTCCACTGACTTTTGAAAGAGCGGCCTGTGACCAATCTGATCCCGAAAGATACTGGCTTTTTATTGTAAAGAATTTATAGATTGTAAGCTTGTTAAGAGCATTAAAGGGAAAAAAAAAACCTCCTACAAAACAAAACAAAACAAACCCACAAGGATTTCAAAGTTAAGCTTTTTTTACAGGTCTGAAGGGAAACTTATCTTCACGGGTAAAAAGT